>PVJS01019389.1:5756-33865 GCA_004027185.1 Glis glis | reverse complement strand
AACTTTGGAACCAGTCAAGGTGTCCATCAACAGATGAATGGGTTACAAAACTATGGGATATATACACAATGGAATTTTATGCAGCCATAAAGAAGAACAAAATTACATCCTTTGTAGGGAAATGGAAAGAATTAGAGAACATTATGCTAAGTGAGATTAGTCAGGCACAAAGGGTGAAAAGTCGGATGTTCGCATTAATATGTGGAAGCTAGATAGAAGGAGATTTAGGAGAGACTCCAGACAAAGAAGATGAAAACTTTAGATGAACAAAGAAGATGACCTAACTGAGGGAGTTGGAAGCGGGGTGGAGGGAAACACACTAAAGCACATGAGGTATATATCTAAACTTATAAAACTCAAATCACTGTGCAAAGCACTAAAGGGAGGGAATGGGGAGGGAATGGGGTGGGATTTGAGGGAGGGCTAAATGGGCAATGTGTGCATGTATGATTCTTCTAACCTGACACCTATCAAATGTATAATTACAATGCACCAGTAAATGGATATAAATAAAAAATAAATAAATAAATAAATAGTGCAAAAAAAGAAAGTATTTGCAAAAACTTGGAGGGTAGGTCTTATATTTTGTACATTTTTTTAATAAAAGATGCTGATCTAGAATTTGTGGTTCTAGAACTTTTGTTTCTTCACTGATTTTTCTCTATCACATTACGCTTTTTAAGGGACACAACCATTATATCTCCTTTACTTTTTTTATTTTTTATTTTTCTGTCTGCTTTTTCTTCCAAATGAAACTTCTGGATAACAAAGGGCTTACTATAAGAGTGTGACAGTCTTTTCTGTCCTGTTTTAGATGATGTCGATTGGTTAGTTGTGTATGCTGAGTGAATCCCTTAAGTTCTTTATTTCAGTTTCCTTTTTTGCAGTGAAGGGAGTGAACTAGAAGATGGTCTCTGATCCCTCCTACTAAGAAGGATATTTTCGATACTGATACAAGCACTGTTAAATGAAGGAAATTGACATCCTTCCTAAGCCATCTCCTGAGGATGGCTGGAACCTGCGGTCAGCCCTTTCTTGATATTGATGCCTCTCAATACCATTCCATCATGGCCCCAAGTCAGTTTATATTCTTATGGTGTTTTTTTTCAAGTCTGTCTTTCCTACCAAAATATGAAGCACTTGATTCAGGGGCCATCTGTTTTTCATCTTTGCTTTCCTAATCCTATTTCAAGAGGCAACACCCAGATGCAGTATGGCCTAATGGTTAAGAACATCTCCGGTCTTAGAGTGGGTTTGCATCTTGGCTCAATCACGTACAGGTTGTATGTCCCTTGGAAAATTGATTATGCTCCCTTTGCCTGGACTGTTCATTTATAAAAAGAGGATAATAATAATAGTCCTCTGTGATATAATGAAACAAGCATAAAGTACAATGAACAATAATAAAAAATGTTAGTTTATTCTCAGTAACCAACACATGCCAGGTTTTCAGTAAATATTTGAATAAATTTGCCAAAAAACATGTTATATGGGAGTAGATTGTTTCACATATATACATATATGTGTGTGTATCACACATATGTATGTGTAAGTTATCATATATGTGTACACACACACACACACATATTATATATATATGTATTTGTGGGGAAAACAAAGTTGAGTAAGACATAGTCCATGCCAGTATGAAAATTATAGGCTAAACTGGACATGGTGGCACACATCTATAATCCCAGTACTTGGGAGGCTGAGGCAGGAGGATTGCAAATTTGAGGCCAGCCTCAGCAACAATTTAGCAAGACCTGCTTCAAAATAAAAAAAAAATCAAAAGGGCTGGGGCTGTAGCTAGGAGGTAGAATGCCCCTGGGTTCAATCCCCAGTACAGTATTCCCCCCAAAAAATTGCAGGCTAGACGGGAAATTAAGACACGCACACGAGTACATAAAATGCTAGATATAATCTGATAAATGCACCACAAGAAGCAGCAAAGTGCAGCCATAGTTCAGAGGAGAGTGCAGATGATTTCCAACATGAGATCAGCAAAGGCCGCGTGGCTGAGTGCATGCCTTTCAGCATGATAGAACTGTGTTTACACGGCATCTGTTCCATCCTCTCCCTCAGAACTCTCCCCGCTGGAGATCAGTCGATTAAGAAAAAAGAAGTCATCCATGGTAATACATACAAACTGAGATTTGGAGTCAAATTTCCATCAAGTTTTAGGTTAATAACTTAAATTCCAAGTTGTGTTTTTGAACAGCCAGGACAGGGGATGGGTATTCCCCAAGGGTGGTCCACTGTTTTGTGCAACCAGAAAACGCCTGCTGCCAAGCACCAGAGGCATCCGTGCAAGCGTAACACCAGGAGAGCAGCCAAGGCCCCACTCGGGTTGCTTTTATTGTTTGTCTAAAGTGGATGTTTTTCCAAGCAAACCACACTGTGTTCCAAAAGGAGATCCATCATCCCTGTCTCTGTGGTTACAGAATGGGAATAAACCGATGGGGCGATGGGTCCCTGGGACAAAGGAAAAGATGCTCCAGAGAGACACCCCTCCCTTTGCCCAGTCCTTTTCAAGAACAAGAAAATCTTTGGAATGAAAATGTAGTAACTGACCTCAAAGGAACCCATCCTGGGGTTTGACTCAGGAAGCTTTGGACACTTGGGAAACCGATACAGCCATGGGGACTTTCCTCCTGACTGCACAGAGAGAGGACCCCGCTTACAGTTGTCTCTAATTCTGCAGAGTTAAGTCACACTTGGGAATGTGGGTGATTGTGTAGTATATAATCCAGATTTCCAACCCCGGCAAATATATGCAAATAGAAATGGGGCCAACGTCTCCTCACTGCGTAGAGGTTATTGTTAAGTATTTTTGAATGCTAAAACCATAAATTCTTCATATTTGAGCCAAAAGACATAGTTGTTCTTACAAGTTTATGTATTTTTGTATGTGTGTGACTTTTCAACTAGCCCTGTATTTGTAATTATAATTTTTGTTTCTCAATGTCTCAAGTAACACACTATGTTGGTTTCAAGTGACCAAATCTGAGTCAAGTGCAGACTTTGAAGACACTAGCCTAGTACTATTCCCTAAAGACCACATCCTGGGTCCTCAGAGTGCACAGCGCCATCCCTCCCTCAGTGGACTTTCTTCCTATCTCACTCCAGCCTCCCTCAGAGAGATTATTAATTCCAGGCTCCATTTCTCAAGATGCTCTTATGACCATTCCAAAAAGATTCCTTATCCCACTCCTTTCCTCTTCTCGACAGTTCTGGAAGAGGATGATGCCTTTGTCCCCAGGAATGCTGACCTTCTTTACTAGAGTTGACAGTCTCTGCCCTTCTCCTGGAAGGGACACCTGCCTCAGTCCATACCCTCTCCCCTGCAGCAACTTTTCTAGCTCTTTTTCCTGGGCCAAGAACATATACTAAGGTCTGTTTATACCTTAAGTGGTTATCACTTTACCATCATCCTCATTTTCCTTTATCTCATCCTTGTTTCCTTTATCTATCATTTTTTTTTTTTTTTGCGGTACCGGGGATTGAACTCAGGGGCGTTCTACCTCCGCGCTACACCCCCGGCCCTATTTTTTATACTTTATCTTGAAACCGGGTTTCACGAAGTTGCGGAGGGCCTCACTAAGGAGAGAGAGAGAGAGAGAGAGACAGGGAGAGAGAGAGCTGAGGTTGGCCACGAACCCGGATCCTCCGGTCTCTGCCTCCCAAAGTACTGGGACTACAAGCGTGCGCCACCATGCCCGGCTTTTATCTATCATTTATTGATCACTATGTGCCAAGCACTGTGCTCAGGATTATATGTGTCATTTCTATCTAATACTTACAAAATACTATTCATTAAATACTACTATTCTGGCATACAAACCTTTAAAGCTCACCTTCCTGGGATGAGCAGTCAAATTCTACTATTTGTTACTTGGTCCCTTCCTCTTTGTTTGCTGCAATCTGTTTCTGTTTTCATATCACTCTCCTAAAACCGTTCGCAAACATGTCTTCAGATAAAGTTGATCTCCACATATTTATTCCTTCAGACTCTTGGACTATTTCTAATAACTCATTTATCCTTATGATATTTCTGTTTTCATATCACTCTTCGAAAACCATTTACAAACATGTCTTCGGATAAAGTTGATCCTCTCCCCTCCCACACACACATATCCTTATTCCTATAGATCCTTGCACTATTTCACATCCTAATGACCCATTTCTCCTTGATCCCAGTCTTCAAAATCCATGCAAACCAGATCCCATCCTTCTATGACATGCCTCCCTTGGGATGTTTAGCTGCTTTAATAATTCAGCTCTCATTATTGATATTTGAACTGTCACTCAGGCCAGAGGCACAATTTCAAGCTTCTCTCCAATCTGATAAGACACTATTTTCCAAAGATCTTTAATATATGATCTTTAATCACAAATATCTTTAATATTCCTATATTTTTAAATTGTCCACCAAATTCAAGATTCCATAAATATAGGTGCTTAGGAAATATTCAGTATAAAATGTGAGCTGATCAAAAATATTAAGTAAGAGTGCAAATGGTATGCAGATATGAGGTAAAAATTGTGAAGGTGATATTCAAATAAGAAACACTGTTGGAGCATATTGTTCTGTGGTCAAAAAGGAAATAGTCTTTGAAATTCCTATCTTTTCCCCTTTCTCAGTCTTCAAATTTTTCTTCACCTAGTACATTCATTGATTTCCTCTAACTTCTCAGTCCTTCAAACTCATAATCAGTCCTAAATTTAATATGGAGAAACAAAAGACCCAGAACAGCCAAAGCAATTCTCAGCAATAAGAACCATGAAGGAGGCATCACAATTCCTGACTTCAAATTATACTACAGAGCTATAGTAATAAAAACAGCATGCTATTGGCACAAAAATAGTCACATAGACCAATGGAACAGAATAGAAGATACACAAACAAATCCATATACTTATAGCCAATTAATTTTAGACAGAGGTGCCAAACACATATGTTGGAGATAAGACAGCCTTTTCAACATATGGTGTTGGGAAAACTGTTTATCCATTTGTAGAAAATTTAAATTAAATCCCTACCTCTCACCCTGCACAAGAGTCAACTCATGATGGACCAAAGACCTGTAAAATAGACAAGAAACTTTGAAGTTACTAGAGGAGACATAGGTCCAACACTCCAACATATAGGTGCTCAAGAAATTAAAGCAAGAATTAATAAATGGGATGGCATTAAACTAAAAAGTTTCTGCTCATCAAAGGAAACCATCAAGAGTCTAGAGAGAAAGCCTACAGAATGGGAGAAGATCTTTGCCAGCTATCCCTCTGATAGAGGACTAATATCTAGAATATACAAAGAACTTAAAAGACTTACACTAAAAAAAACCCAATCAAGAAATGGGTAATTGAACTAAATAGACATTTCACAAAAGAAGAAATACAAATGGATGATAAATACATGAAAAATTATTCAACATCATTAGCAATCAGGGAAATGCAAATCAAAACTACACTGAGATTCCATCTAACCCCAATCAGAATGGCAATCATCAAGAAATCAAACAATAAATGCTGGCAAGGATGTGGGAAGATAGGAACTTTTCTACACTGTTGGTGGGATTGCAAATTAGTACAGCCACTCTGGAGATCAGTGTGGAGATTCCTCAGAAAACTAAGAATGGATCCACCATATGATCCAGCTATACCACTCCTGGGTATCTTTCCAAAGGGACTGAAATCAGAATATTATAGTAATATATGCATATCCATGTTTATAGCGGCATAGTTCTCAATAGCCAAATTATGGAACCAACCCAGGTGTCCATCAATAGATGAATGGATCACAAAATTATGGGATATACACATAATGGAATTCTGTCTGGCAATAAAGAACAAAATTATGTCATTTGCAGGAAAATGGATGGACCTGGTGAACATTATGTTAAGTGAGATTAGCCAGTCACAGAAAGTGAAGGGTCATATGTTTTCTCTCATATGCAGAAGCTAGGGAGTAATTGGAATACCAGAGGGACTTTAGATAATGGAGGAGAAACTCCAGTGGAGCTAGGGTGATAGTCTAGGGGAAGGGGGTGGAGGGGCGAGGGAGAATCAATGAAGGAATCACTTCCATTGACATTATGTACATATGTGAGAATACCAATGTCATACTCAGTATCCTGTATGGGGAAGGAGCCAGGGGAAGGAAAGCCCACCAAGTGCTGTGTGCATGTATGTTACTATCACTATGAATTACATTATGATGTGAGACTATAATGCACCAATAAAAATATTTTAAAAATTATAACCTTGAAATTATCTTAAACTTCTTTATTTTCTTCATTCTTTATATCTAGTCTGCCTCCAAATTTTTCCAGAGCTTCTGCAATCATATTTTTATTTGTCTCTTAATTTTTAGCTCCATAGACAAAATTCCAATAAATAAGCTATCAAAGCTGCATCTTAGCTTGACTTCTAGCAAACATTCTTCAAGAGCCACTTTCAACCATATGTCCAGTAAAAGACTGAGCAAATATTTGCAGTACCATATACAACTATTGCTCTCCTCCCACCCCTCTATTCTGTGCCATGGAAGTTGGAAAAATGCTGTTTATAGGAAGGCTTAATAGCTAGGGAGGTAAGTTTTCAGGATCAAGCTGAATTAAACTCCCAAAAGTAATATGAGGACAAGCCATACTACCTACCTTTCTCAAAGGCACGCCTTCAGCTGGTTGCCACACCATGCCTGTATCCATTCCACCTCCCTGGGTGACCTCTCATTGCCACCTCCTCCTCCATTATCCACTGTGAAGATGAGCCTGAGACTTCCCCTGTGGGTTCCTCCAAACTCAACCCTCTACCAACCTTTGCCATTTTAACCCTGTGCAGCTCCTGAGTTATGGATGTCTGCCTTCCCAAGTGTTTCCTCTTGTGCTGATCTTTTTAGATGACATCATCTCTCCCTCATCTCTCAGATGAGCTTGCTACTGCCTGCAGTCCTGCAGTTGGGACTCTGAACACCTTACCATCTAGAGCTTCAAACCATAATTCGGTTCCACAATCACTCATAAAATTCTCCTATTAAAGTCTACTCTGTTCACTTATGCCACCATTTTCACTGATTTCTGATTTCCACCAATCACCTGAAATGTTCTCATCCTCCTAAGTGGTTGTAGCACCTGGCTAATTTTTCCCCTCCATCTTATTCATCACCACTAATCTTGAAAATTTTAGTATTCAGCACCATGGAATTTTCTCACCTTTCTTAATTTTGTTTCTGTCATTTGACATAGCTGACTGAAAGCTCCTTAAATCCAAGACCCCCTTCACTTTCATGACACTGATAACTCTGATTCTTCCTTTTTTTTTTTTTTCTCTGACCACTTTTTCACTGCCTCCTCCTCTAGTTTCACTTTCTCCTCTGGTCCCCAAATCGATGTGTCCTCCATAATTCTGTTTTAGTTTCTTATTTTATCTTATATCTTCTTTTAACAAATGACATATTAGAGATATCATTCAATAAATCTACCTTCTTTCTGCACTGATAAATCTGTAGTTCTAACATGCTTTAAAGCTGGGTGGCCAGTCCTACCTATATGTATTTTTGACATCTTGATATGTTATCAGCTCCTCCTGATTTCTCTATTTTTGCCCCTGGCACATCCTGAAACATCTTTTCAGTCATCCAACTTCAAAACCTGTCAGTCATTGCTATATGCTACTTTTCAGTACCTGGCCAAACCTTTCAATTTCTGAAGATTTCTTATTTAGTCTTTCCACAGATATCTTTGTTTTCACTCACATTCTTATAAAGTGAATATCATTATCCAGATTTTAAAAGTAAAGGTTTGGAGGTTAAGCAATTTTTCCAGAGTTACAAATCTGGTAAGTGATAGAAGCACGATTAGAATCCAGGTCAACCTTCGGCCAGGGCCTGGGCTATTTTCTCTCATCAGACTACTCTGAAAATAGGTGTTGTCATATAAAGTAAGAATAATACCAAAGAATGTGCAATTAGAAATAAATGTTTCTACCGGGCGTGGTGGCGCACACTTGTAATCCCGGTACTTGGGAGGCTAAGACAGGAGGATCGCAGGTTCACAGCCAGCCTCAGCTACTTAGTGAGGCCCTCCACAACTTAGTGAGACCCTGTTTCAAAATAAAGAATAAAAGATAGGGCTGGGGGTGTAGCTTGGAGGTAGAATGCTCCTTTGTTCAATCCCCAATACCGCAAAAAAAGAAAGAAATGTTTCTACTTTTTAGAGGGTTTTTTTTTTGTCTGTAAAATACCAGTACTTAGGAGGCTAAGACAGGAGGATCACCAGTTTGAGGCCAGCCTCAGCAACTTAGCAAGGCCCTCAGCACCTAGTGAGACCTTGTTTCAAAATTAAAATTAAAGTAGGGTTGGGGATATAGCTCAGAGGTAGAATGCCCCTGGGTTCAATCCCAGTACCACCACTAAATAATTCAAGATAATTTGGTTAATTATTAGTTCATTGAATCTTTAGTGTCAAATGTCATCTCTTATAAATATATGCATATTAGAGAAACAACTTAAGGGGAGATTGGAGAAAATCAACTTTGGAATGAACCTTAACCTGGCTTCTCCCCCCAGTTTCCCACAGTAGTGGAGTAAACCGTGGTGTAACTTCTGACAAGTTGCCCAGCCTCTCTGCCTCTTGCTTTCCTTTTCTATACTGTCAGTACTCACCCTGTGCTGTCATTGTAAGCATCATGAACTCTAATGTGGCACAGCACTGGACACGCTGTGAGCACTCAAAATAGGCAAATGATACAAATCACACACTTACCTAACTTTGGATGAGTGGGGAAGGAAGGTGAGCCAAATTCCCCAGAATTGTCTTAGATAGGACCTGGGAGCAAACACAGATTGGGAAAATCTAAATTCAGGGAACATGAAGTTGCCTAAACATACTAATTGGCAATACCAATATTTGTCTCGTCTCCCAGATAAGATGTTTGGGTCTTTTTATTCATAGTATAGAGTCTGATGTATTAAAAGAATATACTAAATAAATGTTTGTTGAACCTAAGTGCCTTATGACTAAATGATTAATAGCCAATGCCTGACTGTATTCCACTTGAGCATCTAATCTCCTAAGTACTTACAAATAGTCAGACCTAGCTCAAGTGAACCTAGTCACATGATTATGTGAAAAGTATAAAGTGCTACCTTCTCCCCAAGTCACATCTTAGGCTAAATCCTGATGCCCTCACTCGTCCTTTCCATCCAAGCTGGATGACTGTGCTCTACTCTCCAATGAGCTTCAGGTCTCCCTCAGCACTCACTTTCAATCAATATCCTATTCCACTACAATAGCCATGCATCTGACCTGCCATTACAAACTCGCTTCCCCTTCTTTACTAGTCCAGTCTGTCTTCCCATTTCCCTCTCCATTAAGTGTAAAGTGCCTACCAACTACCAACTCCAACTTTTCAACTCTGCTTCTTCACAGCCTCCACTTTGCTTGGACAAACCTCCTTTTCATTCTTTGAAATTTTCCCTTAGCCATTTATAAATAGTGCCTCCTATGTGACCTACTCTACAGCCATCCACCCGACCTTGCTTCTTCCTGTCAAAGACCTAAAAATTCTTCCTCTACAAAGTCCTCCAAGGTTAAACTAAAAAGGAGGTAATGGGTTTTTTTGTCTCAACAACCTACTCATATATTCAGAAACACTTCATTCACAAATTTATCTGGAAACTGGATTTTTATCTTAGTAAACTTCCCACTTGACTGTCACGTGATTGCTTGTGTGTCGCACTCCACATCCATTAGGAAATTGTCTGGGGAGGCAATAATCTATCTCAGGCAGCGAGCAGCTTTTTTTTTTTTTCTTTATACTTGGGATTGAACCCAGGGGCATTCTACCTCTATCCCCAGCCCTTTTTATATTTTATTTTAAAACAGGATCTTGCTATATTGCACAAACTTGCGATTCTCCTGTCTCAGCCTCCCAAGAAGTGGGATTACAGGCATGGGCCACCATGCCCAGCAAGCAGCTTAAGCAGTAACTAGTTCATCCTAACTCTATGAGGCATGAAGTTATCCTTAGAGAGAAACATTCCCTTCTGCCAACTTCTGAATAGGGATGTGGAGTATGGAGATGATGGGGTCTAGACATGTTGGGAGGAAGAGATGACACACTATACACTATACACCTAAATATTAAGCAACATTTCCCCAAAAACATGATTTCTTAAAATAGAGTCACTTTATATTTGAGCCTTTACCAAGCATCACATATCAAGGGATGCTTTCTCAGTTACTTTATTCTGAACAACAAATACCATTAAATCGAGCTTTATTAAACCACAGCAGCCTCAACCAATCTTAGTTTGGAAGCCTGTGGAAGTCATCTAATGTGAGCAGCTTTTTAAAAATATATTTTATGCATAAAAATTATACATATTTATGGGATGCTGTGTGTCATTTCAATACATGTATACAATGTGTAATGATCAGATCATGGAAATTTGCATATCTATCATCTCAAACATTTATCATTTCTTTGTACATTCAATTAATTGTTAACAACCATAGTTATCCTACTGTGTTATAGAACATTAGAAGTTATTCCTCCTATCCAGTGGTACCCCTATACCCATTAACCATCCTCTGTAAGCAGCTTTATAAAAACAAAAAAATTTACTTCAGATTTAGTCATCATTCCAGGGCACTGGACAACTCTACATGTTGTATATCATATTAATAAGACATTCAAGATTTACTTATTTGGTTATGTTGTGGGGAATCACAGGGTGATTTTATTTTTTAAAAAAATATATAAAAAAATTTAAAAATTTTAAATTTTAAAATAATTTTAAAAAATTATAATCCCAATAGTATGCAAATAGGTAGGTATGGCTGGGATAAAATCTCCAGTAACAGTATTACACACTCAGATTAAGAAAATGGAATAGAAGTAAAGGCGAGCATCTCTAGAAAGCCACATTAGGCCATGAGCAAAGCAGCCCTCATGATGACAGAGCCTCGCCTGCATCTTGGCTGTCTTCAAGATGCAAGGGAAGAGTTCAAATAAAAATGATCTTGTCCACCAGGAGCTCAAAAAATTGGTTCAAACATAATCTATCATTACAGAGATGATGTGATTTTAAGCATGTACATGAGATTAAACTAACGAATTAAGTATCATAAGTAAACATTTAACTCACCAATATCCTTTACACTTACCATATTGAAGCTAGCCAAAAGATGACTTATTTGGAATTGCACCATGAGTGTTACAATCCCTCATCATACACTGAGGTGGCTTTGCATGCAGGCACCCGTGGTGAGTTTGAGTATATATAATAAGGGTGGGGGAAGAAGGTCTGGATGGACAGATGGCTGGATGAGGAACCAGCTCAGGAAGAAAGGATGGTGAAGTGAGCATGGTGGCACATGCCTATAATCCCAGTATTCGGGAGGCTGAGACAGGAGGATCACAGGTTCGAAACCAGCCTCAGCAATTTAGGAAGACTTTGTACCAAAAAAAAAAGGACCATGATACATTTAATTATTTTTTCACAGCAAGGTCACAAGTGTGTCCTGTACTAAGAAAGATTGGGACACTCTGGTCTGGAGGACAAGAACGAATTCACTTTAGCTCATTTTGTTCTATTCCCAGAACGGCAAGTGCTCCCTGGATATTACTCACTGATGCTTAGAATGTGCCACGAGGCTGTTTACTGCAGCATCCTTCTGATTTGTTACACAGCACAGAGGAATGGAATCTGAAAAGCAGAAAAGGTGTAGAAATGTTCAGCATGATAAACTCATATGTGATATGTATTTTACCCTCTTTACAAGTTTCTCTAGCTAGTTGTTTAAACACACTTTCGGGCTTTTCCCCCAGTGAAAAGGCCTCTTTTTATTGAGCAGTTGCAATGTATAGTCACATTTTGAACTGTTGCCAGCTAAAATTCTTGCATTTGGCTCCTCGGATGTCTGTTCCACCAAGACAAATAAGATGGGGCCCAACCCCTCGTCTGAGCACATTGTTCGTGGTGCTGAGCAGTGATTTTCCGTATCTGACTCTCTTTGTGTTCACCCCAGGAGGAAGGGTGAGCCTGGTTTATTGAGTTCTCATTTCTCACAAAGCAGCAACATCTGGAGGGCTGAGCAGTTTGTTGGCAGGTCCAGCCTAAAGGAATTCGGCCATGGTTCCGATTGGCTCTTATCAGTAGGTGTCACTAAAGACAGCTTCAGAGAGAGACAGAAAAATAAATAGGCCAATTAAACGATGCCAAGAACAGACTATTTTATAGTCATCTCTGTTCTTTTTATTGTTATTCCAACTGCAGAAGTTTCAAGGTTCTAATTACTCCCTGGTTTTTCCCCCCTGCTGCAAATGAACATTTTTCCATTTTCCAAGTGCCTCCCTTTAGAGAGTGGGACATTTAATTAATATATTTATTTTGTGGTGCCTGATGTAGTGGGTTAGCAAAATGAAAACAGATGAAGGAGACTAATTCTAACACTTTATTATGTCAATGAAGCTACAGCCAGCTGCTCATCCACAAACAGATCAATGGTGCTTCACCAGCTCCTTCCTCTCTGCAATAGGAGACACTAGGCCTCCGGAGAGAGCGAGACCACTCACCCATCACACCTGCGTCCCCAGAGGAGGCAAGCTTGGGAATTCCAGTGGAATGCCACATATTTCTAAGGAGGTCAGCAGGGGACCCCTCAGACCCCTTCCTGGAGAGGGGCCAGAATTTTCCACAGTGGCCACCATACTCCCTGGCTTCAATCTTTGGTGACTGAGGCTCTCCTACCTGCAAAGATACAAGCTCAGTGGAGAACTCTAAATTTGATCTCCAGATCCGACCAACACCACATAACTACTCATAGTTACAAGTTGGGAAGGATCCAAATGGATGGGTTTTATTTGCAAAATGAGATGTGAACCATACCAAACCTGGATCCCAATGTCAGCACATTCCTGGCATAGGGTAGGTGCCCAGGTAATGTTGGTTAAATGAATGAGATAGCTGTGAACTCAGAATATCAATTATCTGTTCTATATGGCCTCTGCCACCCACTGCGTGTACTAAATTTGAATGCATTTCAGTGGCTGCCTTCATTCTTCCTGGTTTCAGGTACATTCCCATTACATCACAGTAGGTAGATTCTTAGGTTCAAAGACAAAACCAATGACTTTTAGTTCCAAATGACTTTTACTTACAAATGTAAAGATAAATTCAGCTAATGATAATAATAGCAGCTGTCATTTATTGAGCACTTTGCTCTAGACTAAGATCTAGACATTATTTCAGGTAATCCCAGGACAAGCCTATCAGATAGAGATTATTCTCCCCATTTTCATTCAAGAAAACTGGGACCTACCCTTATTATTTGTTTAAGGGGGGACAGCTAGGAAATTTTAGAGCCAAGCTTAAAACCAGTCTGCCTGAGTCTGAACCTGTTCTCTTAACTGAGTACTTTACAACCTTCGTAGTAGTAAATCTTAATAAAGAGAATGGAGGGTATATTTGGAAGAGAAGAAAATGGAGGGTGAAAGAAAATGAGTGAAGGCTAAATATACACTGTAGAATTTATTACTGGGATGTTGGTGTTTAATATATACTGGGCACAGAAAAGTATTGTTCATTTCCATGGCTGGGAATTATTTATATCTGCGGCACTGTCATCTAGGCTCCAGGCACAACGAGTGACTAGTGGCCCTAATTATCACCACGAACATTCTTCCCTGGCATCTTTCTGCAATTTTAGGCTCTCGAGTTCAAGTGACATGATGTCATTTTCATTTTCTGGATATAATTACTAAATTAAACAGGCTATAAATCCACATTCCTGGCCTCTCAAAGAAAAATGATTCCGCAAATTGAAAATTACATACCAGGACCCAGAACTCCCTGGTCCTGGGATGCTTCCATGCCCCCAGCTCCTTTACACAGACCCCACAGAGACCTCTGTGATAAGAACTTCAGAAGCCAACCTTGCACTCCTATTTTGGACTAAAAGTTTATAAATCTGAAGGAATACATGTGCAGCTAAAAACTGACGAAGGTGTTACTCAACACATTTTAATAGATCTCACCATTTATAAGCTACCAGAATACTTAGTTTTTAATTGGATTTGTTCCAGAAATATTCCGTCCTCTAGCAAGGCTTAACATGTCCACAATAGACATACTCCAGCATGTTTCAAAGAATGGTCATCTATTATCTCAGATGAGGAATATCCTCATGGAATTTTATTTGTAATAAGTTTATGCTAAAAAATGCCTTTGGAAGCCGATTCTCCTTTCAGAGCCATCCTCATAGCAAGTGGGAGAAGAGTATTTAGTGGGTGGTTATTGTCCTTTTGTCAAGATCAGTAATATGTTCTATCCAGATCAAGCAAAATATAGAAGGGGACTCAGTAAGGGCATACCCTGTGATATACAACAAAACATTTTAGAAGAAACCTTGCCAGGAGCCCCAATCCTTGAAGATTCATTCACAAAATGCAAATCTGTAAACACTGAAGACTGCTTATGAACAAGACATTTAGTTTTGTCACGCAAAGAAGATGACAGTGAATAACTTATTTTTGCTTTCAAGATCATCACACAATGAAAAGGCAAGATGAGTGTCATGAAAGATTTGTCTTTGAAGGAATGGAAGATGGCCTCCATTAGAAGAATCATAAAAAGGCTTTTTAAAAACAGAAGCTATCTTTGAAATAAGTCTGGAAGGATAGTCAAATGCATTGTTAAAAAGTTAGTAAAATAGAACTGCATGAGGAGGGATCAAGCCGAAACTGCAGAACACATTGGAGGAATGCAAATAGTTTAGTATGAATGTGGATGGAGATTGTTTAAAAGACAAATGAGCATCGTTTCATGCCGAGCCTTGAAGTCTGTAGACTAGAGGTATAGTAAGATCAGTCCTAGGCTCAGGACAAATCTGACCCAATATCTAAGATGAAATACCCAGAAAATAGAAGGGCATGAAGTCTATGAACTGTTAGGATGCTATTGCATCAATACAGATACTGGGACCTGAAAAGTGATCAACTTTGGTGAGGCCTGGAAAAAGGAAACACAGAGTGAGAATCCATACTGAGATGTGGCAACTAACTGCTTGGTGGAAGGGGTGCTGTTTAAGGAAAGCAAGGGAGGACACAAAGGTTTTTAACTGAGACCAGAAAGGATGGTGGTTCTGTTCAGAAATAAGAAGTCCAGGAAGAGAGAGAGGTTTTTCGTGGGTGGAAATCAGAGTGTGATTTGGGACACAGTAATTCCAATTGCAACTGGTATATGTACATACATTATGAATGGGTCTAGAACTTGCCCTGCATGGGACCCCCTACTTCAGTAGTAAAAATAGAAGCCATGGAAGCTAGTTAATCACCAAGAAATAGTGGAAAATTTAAAAATAATCTTGTACAGACAAGGTGGCAAAATGCTGGAGGCTAGTTATAAAGGCAAAAAACACATAGAGTCATGCAGATGTGAACTCAAATTCAGACTCCATCTCTTAAGAGTTATGTAGCCTTTGAAAGTCTCTTGACAATTAAATGAGATATATATAAGAAGCAATAATAAAATAAATAAATATTCACATATAAACCAGATGAAAGACATAAGACATTTCATCAAAGATAATATACAGAAGGCAAATGAGCATTTGAAAAGATGCTTAGCTTCATTAGTCATTAGGGAATGTAAATTACAACCACAATGAGATACCGCTACATACCTGGCAGAAGGCTCCACTAAGACATAGCAACACAACAAGCAAGCACACTGCATCGCCTGTGCGCCTTTGCGAGAATGGACAGTGGTATAGCCACTCTGGAAAAGAACTTGGTGGTTTTCTTAAAACACTAAATATGCAACTACCACATAACCATACCATAGTCAGCAATAAAAAGGAACAAACTACAAGTACATGAAACAACTTGGATGAATATTCAGAGAATTGTGCCATGTGTGGTGGCATACACCTGTAATCCTAGTACTTGGGAGGCTGAGATGGGAGGATCACAGGTCACAGGTTCAAGGCTAGCTTCAGCAATTTAGTGAGACCTTGTTTCAAAATAAAAAAAAATAAAAAGTGCTGGGTTCAATCCTCAGTACCAATATGTATGTGTGTATGGGTTTGTGTGTGTGCATGTCTTTAGAGAATTGTATTGAATGAAAAAACACCAATCCCCAAAAGCAACATACCATATGATTCCATTTATATAATACTCTTGAAAAGATACAATTATAGAAATGATTAGTAGTTCCCCATCACTTGGGAGGAAGCTGGGATGGGGAAGTTCGGTATGTAGCTTATACAGGGTAGAAATGAGGGGTTTTTTTTGTGGTGGAGGAACTGTTTCGTGTCTTGAGTATATTAATGGCATGATCCTGGTTGTGATCTTTTATGTTAGTTTTGCGAGATGTTTCCATTGGAGAAACTTGGTGATGTGTATAAGAGATCAGTCTGCATCATGTCTTATCATTATGTGTGAATCTATAATTGTTTCAAAGTTAAATTTAAAAACTTCTAGCTTCAGTTATTTTCATGTATTTATATGAAATTCAGTAGGGAGTCACTGCATGTAAATATGCTATTTGGAAGAGGGGAGGGAAAGAATAAAAAGGAAGGAAGGAAAGAGAGAACAAGGAAAGGAGGGAATGCTAAGAAGGAAAGTGGGGATGGGAGGAAGAAAAGAAAAAAATCGAGATTACCAGGTCATTCCATGAAATCATCTGGTGGAAATGGAGGCAGGAAGAGAGCTAGGAGGTTATGATGGGGTTCTAGGTGGTGAAATCCGATTATCTCTGATAATAGACAGGAAACTGCTCCCTTTCTCAATAAAGAACACGAACTCTCTCAATATGGACCCCTCGAGAATTCCTTTTGGCATGAAGTCCCTGGAGTGTCCAAGAGAAACTGATGGCCCACGGGGCATAATTTTGCAAATTTAAAAGTTAAAATGCAATCTCCCCATGTGCTCCAGCACACGTATGTCCTTGCAATATGATATTTATGATGTGAATTGGGCTGATTAAATCCATTTTAGGGTTCAGGGATTTGCACAACCTAAATATCCTGGTTCTCAGGGAATGAAGAGTTTCATATTTCCTTTGCATATTTAGTCATACTAACATCAATAGGAAGCTGTTAGTGATAAGGAGAACTTGGCATGGGGGCCGAGAGGAGGGGATTTAGCTGTATGCAATTGAGTGTCAACCTGCGCACAGGAGTCCTTAGCCATGATCTCATGAAACCTCTTTATGAGCCCCCACCTGGGACTTTCATACACAGATGGTGTATATGAAAAGGCTTGACATGAGAAGTTTCTCAAGGTTAGTAAACACAGAAGTGATGGATGCTAGAGATAGGGTAAACCACATCAAGGAATGTAGACTCCTGCTAGAGACTAAAAGAGAAATGGTAAATTAAAATCAGTGAATTAGACTCAATGCTGAAACTGAAGATCACTACATACACCAGGCCTGAACTCATATCCAAACTTCACAAAGTAAAACAATAGGAAACATTACTGAGCTCTTGCAAATTCAGCTTGGGTAGACTCTATACCACATAATGTCAAGAGCAAGTGCCCCAAAAAGGAAGAAATCAATTTTAAAAGGACCTAAAGAAAGATCCATACAGGATATTACCTTCGCTCTGGGCAACTTCTGTTGGACAGGTTTTTGAATACAGTACAGACTAGAAAGCCTTTGGGTGAGGACTCTCCAGTGGAGCTGAACTTGTCAGATTGTTTATTTCTCTTTATTAATCTCAGGCTGGAATTGCGGTATCAGGCCAAATAATGATGTAAAGCCCCAAAGAAGGAATGCTGCTAATTGCCAAATTTGTTATGGAATTATCACATTTTCGGTTCCAGGGCTAAGCTTTGGGAGACACACTGCGTGAACGTGCTAAAGGATCTGTGGGTCAGTGTCCACTGCAAACATGGAGGTGGAAAGCATTCAGCAAGCAAGCCTGCACGCGCCGGCACTCCATCCTCCAAAACACACACCTCTTCGAGGAGCAATCAGTGTAAACAGATTTGCTGTTGAGCACAGCAATGAACTCAGTTTTGCATATAAATGTGAAGGCCTGATTGTCCAGATGGCAAATATCTGCTTTCTCTCTGAAGACTTGGGCAAGTCTTTTCTTAGGCTTCCTTACTGTTTTGATCTCTCCAACCTGTCACTGCTTCCTTTCTGCCTTGCAAGTTTTCTCACCTTCATGCAAGTCAAAATACTGTCTTGCTACATTGCTGACATTTTATTTTAGGTAACTGTAGAGTTTAACTTTGCTTGCCACCCTTCTTAACATATGGAAGCCATTAATTCATTTTCTTTGCCATCATTAGGACAGGAATCCTAGGATATTCTACATGTAACTTCATCATAGATTTCCCTTAACTAATTACATAATATCTAACCCATTTTCTTAAAAGTAGGGCTTGCTAGTTAAGAAATAAAGAACGACATTGCTTATAATAAACTCTGCATGCTACACTGTAATTTAAACTGTACTGTTATGTATGGTGAAGGACTGAAAGTTTAGAGTTACTCCCCTTGGCAAACATTTTTTTTAAGGATTGCTTAAATAAGCAGTACAGAAACCAGATGTCATTTGGTAAGAGTATCTGAATGACCAAAAATTTGCTGTCTGGGTATTTTTTCCTTTATAAAAACAAGAAAAATTCTTTGGATTTATATCATATTTAGCAGCTGTGAAACAGTGCAAACATCTGTTTGTACCTATGGGGAGCTGACCCGCGGGGCCCTCATCTCTTAATCACCAAGCATCAAGCCAGTCTCATATGCACAGTTTATTGTTTTCTTTGCCGTTGCCTCCTGCACTTCAAAGTTTTCATACACTCATGTTCTATTGGCAGAATGGAGGAACTAATCCATTCATTATAAGACCAGATGATTAGAATTTTTTGACACATGATCACAGCATTCTCTCCACCCAGGCTGTGCCCAGAAACACAGTCCCATTTGCCTCTAAATTCATTTTTGGAGTGTCCACACTTTCTCCAAATAATGCAAGATTTATGAGCCTCAAGCAAGATTGTAGTAGCACATCTACTAGCCTTCACGAGCCCTACAGTCACCATTTGGGGGCTACAATCTTTAAAAATCCATCTTACAATAATTTGTCCATGTATATATATACACATGTGTGTGTGTGTGTGTGTGTGTGTGTGTGTGTGTGTGTACAGACATGACACTAGCTCTTATTTTGGAGATTTTTTTTCCTAATTAGGATTTTTCTACAGTTTTTTTAAAGAGTAATAATAACAAAAAACAGTGTTGCCACATTTGCACACCCAGGGAATATCAGTTTTCTAAAGTCCAACATTTTTACTGCACTTTATAAGTAGGGAAAGTACACTGAATTGGAATTAAAGCTTGCCAGGTCAGATCAGCTGCTTTATTTATATATTCTTTTTTTTTCCTTTTCATATGTGCAAACTCTGCCAAATGAAGCATTCCTATTGCAAAAAAAAAAAAAAGGTAGGAATCAGCTTTGTTTTCTATATTAAGAAAAACTAAAACAAAGTCTTTCAATGGCTTCCATTACAAAGAGGATATGGTCTATATTCTAATGTTACTTATGAGATGATCCATCATAAAAATGTTCTATTAATTGGGTGATGATAAATTATCTGTAACCATTGACTTTTGATCAGTGAATATCTCAGGGGCCCCTATTCCTGTAACATTCTTCTATAATACGTGCTATTTGCACTGTACTTTTGAAACAAAAAAGAGGTCATGTTATAGCTGTACTCTCACCTGGTAGATTTTATATTTTGTTAGTTTCTTTATTTCAAACATTCCAACTTCTCCCACAGAACAGAATAGGAGGGGGATGTGCGCAGCCAACTAAAGTGAGAGGAATATCCAGGAACTTGAAGAAAAATGCTAAGGTAAAAACCACATGGACCATACCTCCCCTTTTATCCCGCTGAATTCAAAGCACTTTTGTAACTTGATTACACAATAAAGAAAGACTAGACCTTGGATTTGTCTCATCTTTATAAGCAGTATTGTCCAATGTACATATTCTGAACCTGGGATCCATAAAACAAGACCAATCCCCAAGATATCAGTATGTGTTCCTCGTGCAAAAAAAGGGTTCCATGGTCAATTAAATTTGGGAAACATTCATACAATGCTCCTTTTTTGGGGTAAAGACAAGGCTTGTTAGCAAATTAAAGGCTCTAAGCACTATTGAGCTAAAGACAGCTTATATTATTATGTGTAAAAACATTAGGAAAACTTTAAGATATAAAACATTATTAAGAATAATAAAATAAACCTATGTACCCACATACTAGCTTAAGAAGTATTACAAATACAATTGATGCCTCAGAGTACCCTTTCTTCAATACATTTATTCCATCTCTAAGACAGAAGAATTCTGAATGTGAATATATGTTTATACATTATCTTTCCATATATTCCTAAACAATGACTTACTGTATTTTATGTCTTTAGCTTTCATATAAATGGTATAATTCTCTAGGAATTATTTTGTTAAATCTTTTTATCAAAAGGAACTGAACCCTATATTTATGAGATTTTAGCAGATGTAGCTCAAGTTCATTTATTTTCACTGCTGTGTGAATATATCACAATTTATTCATTTAAGCTTCCGTTAAACATTTAGATTATTTCCCTTTTTTCTTTCAATTACAAGCAACACTGGTATTGTGTATGAAGAGGCAGAGTAACCAAATGGAACAGAATAGAGAGGTAAGAACAGATCACTCATGTGTGAAGATTTCACACATGATAGAGGTGACTTTTGAAGATCAATGATCAAATGATTCAGTGATAATTATTTATCTATGAGGGAAAGAAAATTGGAGCCTTACCTCACACCATATCCCCCCATCAATCTAGGAATGCTATATTATCAGTACTAGGCACATTATAGAATAAATGTAAAAAGTAAAACATTGAATTTTTCAAAGAAAGTATACAAGAATATATTAATATATGGTGGAATTCCTAAGACACCAAAAACTTAAACTATGAAGAAAATTAATAATTTAGTCTACAGTTTAATTTAAAACTTTGTTCATCTAAAGATATTGGGGGGAAAAGCCTAGAGTGAGGAAACATATTAACAAAACATGTAATTAGCAAGATGGCGATGAAATAGGGGCCCCTAAACGAGCCTGTCTCAAAATTGCCTCGGGGGCTCAGAACTGAACAACATTGCACATCCATAGAAGAACCAAAACCCAATATCCAGTAACCTAGTACTACTACACAGACCCAGAGTCTGCCAGCTACAGAAACCCACAGAAAACTGCAATCCTGTGTCAGCAGGATTGGTAAGGAGCCATCTTTTCCCAGACCCTACAGCCGGGGCTAACAGGCCCCTCCTCTGCCAGCAAATCAGGGCAAGGAACTGGAGCAGAATTCTGTGAGTGGTGGGGCCATCCCATCAGCAGACAATGAATACCCTTCAAAGGCTTCCCTAGCATGGGCTCCTGCCACAGCCACGCACCTCCCCCCCACCCGCTACGAGCCGGTGCGATCCCCAGCGCCCGCGCCTCTGACCTTGTGCACCCTTGGGAGCCACCACTTGAGACCACGCGACCATCCGCGCCGCGCCCCGGACCGGCACACCCCTGGCAGCACCACCCAGGACTGCGCAACCGTCCACACCACGCCCTGGACCATGTGCATCCCCGGCACTGCCAGCCGGGACCACAAGACCCTCCCCACCATGCCTAGGACCCCGCTCATCCCTTGCACCACAACCCGCGTGACCCTCTGCGCTCCTCCCTTGGGCCTGCACGCAATCTTCTGTGCCATGCCTCAGTGCCTGTGCACTCCCAGGTGCCACCACTCGAGACCCGGAGCCCACACACATCCCTTGGGAACTGTGCAATCCCCAGCAGCAGCGCCTTGGAGACCGGACACCTTCCGGCACCAACACCCAAGTCTGGGAGCCTGCAGCCAACACTAAGCCTCAAAGTGTGCCTCACGTGCCACCACCCAAGCTCTGGAGCCCGCATACCCGCCCACACACACACACACACACATCATGCCCCAGAAAACCAGACAGGAGGGAACCACAGCCTGCAGTGTACTGACCCAATTGGGTCTACAGAGACCATCAAGAGGTCTTATACACAGAAAGGAAGATGATGCGGAAGCAACAGAAACACAAAATTGAAAACACTGAAAATACGAGAATGAAGAACAGTGAGGAAGCAAAAAACACTCACAATGCACCAATAAGTGAGATTACTGATACTGACCTGCAGGAAATGCAAGACGGAGAATTCAGAATTTTGATCTTCAAAATGATGAAAGGCCTCAAAGAAAGTGTAGAGGAGATGAAGGAGGGAATTGAGGCTCTAAGAAAGAATCGAAACGAAATGAAGGAGTCAGTAAATGAATTAAAGACTGCAATAGAAACCAACTCTGGCGGGCTCGACTACATGGAAAACAGGGTATCACTCCTGGAAGACAGTTCATTCAAAACTGAAAACACAGTCAATGATATACAGAAGATATTACAACAACAAACACACGCTGACCATCCAGGAAATACAGAACAATACAAGATGCCTTAATCTAAGGATAAAATGCATTGAAGAAGGTTTAGAACCACAGACCAAGGGTATCAGAAACCTCTTCAAAGAAATAATTTCAGAGAATTTTCCGAACATAGAAAAAGATTTGGACATTCACATACAGGAGACATATAGAACACCATTAAGAAAGGACCAAAGAAGGACCCCCTCACACCATGTAATAATTAAAATGACTAACATAGAGGCCAAAGAAAGAATCTTAAAAGCAGCAAGAACAAAAGAACAGGTGACATACAGGGGCAAAACAATAAAAATCACCCCAGACTTCTCAACCCAAGTCAGGAATGCCAGGAGGGATTGGTATGAAGTACTCTGAACCCTGGAAGAAAACAACTTCCAACCAAGACTGATATATCCAGCAAAGCTATCATTTAAAATTGATGGAGAAATAAAAATGTTCCATGATAAGCAAACACTTAAAGAATTCATGAGGACCAAGCCAACACTAGAGAAAATCATAAAAGAAATAAATCACAAAGAATGAAAAACAAGCAATTTTCAGAACCACAGGAGAGGTGAACTCCACCAGGTAGGCAAATAAACAAGATTTTTCACTTCAGCAAACAGAAAACAGAACTCAAAATGACAGGAAACAAAAATCATATATCAATAATAACATTGAATGTCAAAGGACTCAACTACCCAATTAAAAGGCATAGACTGGCAATGTGGATTAAAAAGCATAACCCAACTATATGCTGCTTACAAGAAACTCACCTCTTACCCAAAGATACTCACACCTAAAGGTGAAAGGATGGAAAAAGATATACCATGCAAACGGAGATCGAAAACAAGCAGGAGTAGCAAATACTGATAAATGACAAAACCGACTTTAAGCTAAAACACATCAGAAGAGACAAAGCGGGTCACTTCTTACTAATAAAAGGAACAATCCAACAAGAAGATATAACGATAGTAAACATATATGCCCCAAATGTGGGCGCACCCACATTCATAAAACAAAGTCTTCGGGACATCAGGTCCCAAATAGACCCAAACACAGTAATATTGGAAGACTTCAACACACCACTCACACCACTAGATTGATCCTCCGGACAAAAGATGACTAAAAAGTCTTCAGACCTAAAGAAAACTATAGACCAAATGGATCTAATAGACACATACAGATTATTTCAACCATCAACACCTGAATACACATTTTTCTCAGATGCCCACAGAACATTCTCCAAAAATAGACCACATACTGGGTCACAAAGCAAGCACCAGCAAATTCAAAAGATGTGATATAATTCCCTGCATCTTCTCAGATCACAATGGAATGAAACTGGAAATTAACAACAGGAAGACCAAAAGTAATCACAGAAGTACATGGAGACTGAACAATACACTTCTGAACAAGGACTGGATCAGAAAAGAAATAAGGGGAGAAATTAAAAATTCCTGGAATTAAATGAAAATAGAAACACAACATACCAAAATCTATGGGACAATTTGAAGGCAGTGTTAAGAGGAAAATTTATAGCACTGAGTGCCCACATAAGAAAAACAGAAAGCTTCCAAATAAACAACCTAATGACACACCTAAAGGATCTTGAAAAACAGGAACAGTAGAAGCCCAAAGCCAGTAGAAGGCAGGAGATAACTAAAATCAGAGCAGAAATTAATGAAATAGAGAATAAAAAAAAACAATACAAAGAATCAACAAAACAAGAAGCTGGTTCTTTGAAAAGATTAACAAGATTGACAAACCACTAGCTAACCTAACCGAAAGAAGGAGAGAATCAACCCAAATTACCAAAATCAGAAATGAAAACAGGGACATCACCACAGATAGTGGAGAAATCTAGAGGATCATAATAAACTACTTTGAAAACTTATATTCCAATAAAATGGAAAATGTGAAAGAAATTGACAGATTTCTAGACACATACAACCTACCTAAATTGAACCAAGAGTATATAGAAAACCTGAATCAACCAATAGCAAGCACAGAGATAGAAACAACAATAAAAAGTCTGCCATCAAAGAAAAGCCCAGGTCCAGATGGTTTTCCAGCTGAATTTTACAAAACCTTTACAGAAGAACTAAAACCAATACTTCACAAACTATTCCATGAAATTGAAAGAGATGCAATTCTTCCAAATTCTTTTTATGAGGCCAACATTGAATTAATACTAAAGCCAAATAAAGATACCTCAAGAAAAGAAAATTATAGACCAATATCATTAATGAACATAGATGCAAAAATTCTAAATAAAATACTAGCCACACGCATTCAAAACCATATTGAGAAAATTGTACACCAAGACCAAGTTGGTTTCATCCCAGAAAAACAAGTCTGGTTCAACATACACAAAACAATACATGTTATTCACTACATAAATCGAGCTAAAAACAAGAATCACGTGATCATTTCAATAGATGCAGAAAAAGCATTTGACAAAATTCAACACTCATTCATATTAAGAACTCTACAGAAAATCGGAATAGAAGGAACATACCTCAACATCATTAAGTCAATACATAAAAAACCCAAAGCCAACATCATATTGAATGGTGGAAAATTGCCAGAATTCCCCTTAAAATCAGGAACAAAATAAGGATGCCCACTATCACCACTCCTTTTCAATATAGTCCTCGAAACTCTTGTCAGAGCAATAAGACAGGAGAAGAATATCAAAGGAATTCAAATAGGAAAAGAATTAAAATTATCTTTATTTGCAGATGACATGATCCTATATGTAGAAGACCCAAAGAACTCAACTAAAAGTCTACTAGAGCTGATTAACAAATTCAGCAAAGTAGCAGGATACAAGATCAACCTAAGAAAATCAGTAGCTTTCATATAAGCCAACCATGAATCCACTGAGAAAGAAATCTAGAAAACAATTCCATTCACAATAACTTCAAAACCAATCAAATACCTAGGAATAAACTCAACTAAAGAGGTAAAAGACCTCTACAATGAAAACTATAGAACACTGAAGAAAGAAATCGAAGAAGATCTTAGAAGATGGAAAGATCTCCCCTGCTCTTGGATAGGCAGAATAAATATTATCAAAATGGCCATTCTGCCAAAAATGATCTACAGAGTCAATGCAATCCCTATCAAAATACCAACATCATTTTTCGCAGATCTAGAAAAATCAGTCATTAATTTCATATGGAAAAACAAAAGACCCAGAATAGCTAAAGCAATTCTCAGAAATAAGAACCATGCAGGAGGCATCACAATTCCTGACTTCAAATTATACTACAGAGCTATAGTAATAAAATCAGCATGGTATTGGCACAAAAACAGACACATAGACCAGTGGAACAGAATAGAAGATACAGAAACAAGTCCACAAACTTATAGCCAATTGATTTTCTACAAAGGTGCCAAACACATATGTTGGAGAAAGGACAGTCTTTTCAACAAATGGTGCTGGAAAAATTGGTTATCTATCTGTAGAAAAATGGAGCTGAATCCTTACCTCTCACCCTGCACAAGAGTCAACTCGAGATGGATCAAAGATCTGGAAGTTAGACCAGAGACTGTGGAATTACTAGAGGAGGGCATAGGTTCAACACTCCAACATATAGGCACAGGTATAAACTTCCTCAACAAGACCCCCAAAGCTCAGGAAATTAAAACAAGAATTAATAAATAGTATAGTATTAAACTTCAAAGCTTCTGCCCATCAAAGGAAACCATCAAGAGCCTAAAGAGAAAGCCTACAGAATGGGAGAAGATCTTTGCAAGCTATCTCTCCAACAGAGGTCTAATATCTAGGATATACAAAGATCTTAAAAGACTTTACACTAAGAAAACAATCCAATCAAGAAGTGGGCAACTGAAATGAATAGACACTTCACAAAAGAAAAGATACAAATGGCCAATAGATACATGAAAAAATGTTCAACATCATTAGCAATCAGGGAGACGCAAATCAAAACTACTCTGAGATATCATCTAACCCTAATTAGAATGGCAATCATTAAGAAGTCAAACAAGGGCCGGGCGTGGTGGCGCACGCTTGTAATCCCAGTACTTTGGGAGGTGGAGACTGGAGGATCCGGGTTAACAGCCAGCCTCAGCTCTCTCGCTCTCTCTCTCCCTGTCTCTCTCTCTCTACTTAGTGAGGTCCTCCACAACTTCGTGAGACCGGTTTCAAAATAAAGTATAAAAGTAGAGCCAGGGGTGTAGCGCGGAGGTAGAACGCCCCTGGGTTCAATCCCCAGTACCGCAAAAAAAAAAAAAGAAGTCAAACAACAACAAATGTTGGTGAGGATGTGGGGAAATAGGGACTCTTCTACACTGTTGGTGGGATTGCAAACTAGTTCAACCACTATGGAGATCAGTGTGGAGATTCCTCAGAAAACTGGGAATGGATCCACCATATGATCCAGCTATACCACTACTGGGTATCATAACAAAGGATTGAAACTAGAATATTACAGTAATATATGCAAACCCATGTTCATAGCAGCACAATTCACAGTGGCCAAATTATGGAATCAACCTAAGTGTCCATCAACAGATGAATGAATTACAAAATTATGGGAAATACACACAATGGAATTCTACTCAGCAATAAAAAAGAACAAAATAACATCATTTACAAAAAAATGGAAGGAGCTGGTGAACATTATGTTAAGTGAGGTTAGCCAAGCACAGAAAGAGAAGGGTCATATGTTTTCATTAATATGCACAACCTAGGGAGTAGTGGGGACACAAAAGGGACTCCAGACGATAGTGGAGAACCCTCAGTGGAGCAAGGGAAGTGGTATAAGGGAAAGGGAAGGACAAGAAAGAAGTGAATCAATGGAATTACTATCATAAACAATGTGCACATGTGAGAATATACCAACGTCATTCTCGGTACTCCATATGGGGGGAGGCAGTGGGGGGCACTAAGAGCTATGTGCATGTATGTTAATATCAAATTTATATTCATTGTGATGTGAGACTACAATGCACCAATAAAAGCATGTGAAAAAAAACATGTAATTAATGGTTAGGATCCAGAATATATGAAAAATACTTTAAATTTATTTAACCAACATTTTCTAAATTATTTGGCCCTTATTTAAAGGAATGCCTATCGGCATTTCATAAAAAGATCCCATGGGGCACAATTTGAGAGAAATTTACATTATGCAAAAGCATCAAACTTGAAAAAGACCTTGGCTATGTTGCTACTCATCTCTTTATTCTTCAGCAATTTGACACGACACTAGACAAATAATTTCCTGACATCTACATATTGGCCACGTAGATAGTCTCAGAAGAAATAAGATGTGTGAGGGTTTGAAACATATATGAAAGAAGTAAAAACACTTCCATCAGTATATTCAACTCTGACATTGTCCCAATCAACTGAGAAGAAACCATTTCAAATGAGAAACTAATCTAATACCATTTTCTTCTTCTCTCTCTCTTTTTTTTATAGAACTGGGGATTGAACCCAGGGACATTCTACCTCTGAGCTATACCCCCAGCCCTTTTATTTTTTATAGGTGTGTACCCATTTTATTCTTGAAGAGTGACTCTATCACCTATGAAGATGCCATTCTTTTTTTTTTTTTTTTTT
>PVJS01019388.1:0-33767 GCA_004027185.1 Glis glis | reverse complement strand
GGAGGGCCTCACTAGGTAGAGAGAGAGAGAGAGAGAGAGAGAGCTGAGGCTGGCCATGAACCCGGATCCTCCGGTCTCCGCTTCCCAAGTACTAGGATTACAAGCATGCGCCACCACGCCTGGCCTCTATTTAATTTTTTACTTTTATTTATTTGTTTATTTATTTATTTCGTACTAGGGATTGAACACAGGGGCATTTTATCTCTGAAGTACACCCCCAGACCTTTTTATTTTGGAACTGGGCCTCGCTAAGTTGCTAAGAGTCTCACTAAGTTGCTGAGGCTGGCCGTGAACCTGTGATCCTCCTGTCTCAGCCTCCTGAATACCGGGGTTACAAGTATGCAGTACCATGCCTGACTCCACCCACAAACTTTATCGATAACCTCCAACTTCATTATCATGCAAACTGTCTTAGATAAATATATGAACAGGAATATATAAACAGGTAACTTACATCAACCATGAGCCAGTAACGGTTCATACCTCGTTTGAACAGGAATGCTGGGTAATTGGTGCCAAACATGAAAACCGTTGGAAAAACTTCAGCACTGTTGAAATATAGTAAGTGCCTGGTGGAATGCGGTTCACGCTCAAGCAAGGCCAGGCAGCCGAGGTCCCCGCCTTCTAAGGGCTGCTTCCCCAGCTCCTATGTGTGCACCCACTTGGGGTAGGACACTGTGGATGACCATCGGGGAAGGAGACCAGGACATGGGCACTAACAAGACAGTAATGGTGTGGGGATGGGTCACATGCGTGCAGGAAACCTGCAGAGACCAGGAGCCCACAACCGACGGTTAGAAAAGCACTTGTAGAAGAAGATCAAGCGAACAGGTGACATCAACTCTGGGAGGTCCCGTGGTTGCCCCCCTATTGCTGTTGTTCTACTCATTGTAAGATAAACTGGAGTAGCCAAGCTACTTCCCAGGAAAGTGCAATTCAAAACATACCATATCAGAGAAGCCAGGCGCAGTGGTGCACGTCTGTAATCCAGGACTTGGGAGGCTGAGACAGGAGGATCACAGGTTGGAGGCCAACCTCAGCAACTTAGTGAGACCCTCAGCAACTTAGTGAGATCCTGCTTCAAAATAAAAAATAAAAGGATGGGGGTTGTAGCTTGAAGGTAGAATGCCTCTGGGTTCAAGCCCCAGTACCACAAACAAACAAAATCGGACAGGGTGGCGCTCAGAGGTAGAACGCCCCTGGGTTCCATCCCCCCCCACAAACACAAAGTGTATCATATAATCGGTACGACCACAACTCTTACTGTTTTGCCTTCTGAACTTGAAGCTGTGAAGTCATTCTTGTAACAAGCCAAATATCCCCCTCACTGTGGTGTCTAATGAGTGTGCATTTCATTCAACCATTAGAATCTCCAAGAGTATTTT
Organism: Glis glis; assembly: GCA_004027185.1. Taxonomy (NCBI): domain Eukaryota; kingdom Metazoa; phylum Chordata; class Mammalia; order Rodentia; family Gliridae; genus Glis; species Glis glis. The sequence continues at coordinate 32,382 of PVJS01019388.1, read as the reverse complement.
TATACTAACAGTTCACAAACTCGAGGCAATTATAATCGAAGTAGATTCCAACTCCTGCCGCCACCGCCGCCTGGCCCCTGTAGGATTTTGGAAAGAATGTACCAGCCTTTAGAAACATTCAGCACTTTACAAGTGTCACGTAGCCATAAATAAACACAAAGACTCCCCCAAGGCTGTCATCTTGTCACCACGCCCGTCTCTGCTGAGCAGGACAGAGACAGGAAGGAAACGAGACAGAAGCTCACCACAGAGCCCAGCTGAGACCAGCCAGGTGTTGCTGGGTCGGCGCTGAGCCTGGCACGCGGGGCAGTGGGAGAATCCACTGGAAAGGGTGAGATGCGGCGCCCACGGGGTTCCGCACAGAGGAAGGGGGGCTGCCGCCGCTCATCTGCAGGAGGCGAGCTGCTCGGTGGAGCGCGGGGACCTGTTGCCAGCCTCCATGGTGACATGATGGAGCTTTGCCAAATGCTGCCAGGTGCTTCCTTGACAGGTGAAGGAAGGAGGCTGGGGCACCCCGACTGTGCTGCCCCCCCATGGAGAAGGTCCGGGAGAGCAAACGCTACGTATCTGAACTGGAAAATCATTACGCATTTAGAAATGGGACTTCCGCAGAGCATGGTATATCACTGGAGGGAGGACGGAGCGGGAGCTGGTGCGAGCGCCCCATAGACACGGGTGTTATATTAGGAGCCCAAGGGGGTACAACTGCGCGTCCCCAGAGCTCCGCAAGAATAGCCCCGCGCCCTTGCTCCCCGATGATTCCGCTCAGCCGACCGCACAGTCTCTCGCAGTCCTCCACCGTGCGCCTCGGAGCTTCTCAGAGATGTTTCTATAAAAATAGAGACGCTGAATCACTGCCATCATTGTCACCGTCCCACACCAATAGCATAAGGCTCGATGGCTTCCGGGAAGCTCTCCGCTGGATTTAACGTTGCTGGTGTTTGGATGGAGGCCCTGACTCCTCCGTTACAGCACCATGAACTCTAGCCCCCAAAGGGGACGAGGTGAAAATGGAACTTGAGCCTGCAGTTCTGTCCTTGCGCAGCCTGTTTGGGGTTGTTCTGTTGACATCCATAGCTACTGAGAGCAAGAAAGAGCGGCCAGTGGGCTGTGTTCAGGATCCACACCAGGCACATGGAATTTTGGAAACGCCAACGCATCCTATTATTTTCTCAGAATGCTATACTATTCCTGTGGGTTTTAAAAAAAATAATAAGATCCTAGGCCAGCCTCAGCAACTTAGTGAGACCTTCAGCAACTTAGCGAGACCCTATTTCAAAATAAATTTTAAAAAATTAAAAAGGACTGGGGGTGTAGCTAAGAGGTTGAAGGCCCCTGGTACCAAAATCAATTTTTTTCTCTCTTACCAGTTACCTGGCCCACCCCCCAAAACCAATACCCAAGCATCTCTCCTTGCTGTGCCCCCCAGCTCATGCCCCACCGCACATCCCAGCCCCAGCACGCGCACACAGGCCGTGAGGGTTCCACAGAAGTCTCTGGCTTCGAGTGAGTGGGAGACACTGAGCAGGAGGCTGCCCACACCCCTCCCAAGCTCGAGGGGTGCAGAGGGGAAGGTGTTGGCTGCGTAGGACTCTGGGGTGCAAAGGCCACTGTCCTCGTCCCCAAGAACCCTTTCTGTTTGTGGTACTGAGAATTGAACCCAGAGGCATTCTACTTCCGAGCTATACCCCCCAGCACTTTTTATTTTTTATTTTGAGACAGAATCTCACTAAGCTGCTGAGGCTGGTCTGGAACTTGCGATCCTCCTGTCTCAGCCTCCCGAGTACTGGGATGACAGGTGTGCACTGCTGCACCTGGCTCTTTTACTATGATATTTACTGTGAAAATCCACTGGCCCCTCCTTGGGTATTTGTAGGACCAAAGATAGCAAAGTCTTCCTCTCTTCTAGTCGTCTGTGTTCCAGCTCTTGAAACCTGTAGGCGAGAAGTCAGTCTGTCCCCATCGACTGGTTCTGTCTCCACCCCCACCCATTCAAAGCAGGGCCAGCTGTGTGGCTAACTGGGCCGTGCCGCCTTGCCCCCCGCCCCATACCTAGGGACCTGATGTGCAGCTGCAACAAATATGGTTGTTAGCATGGTGACCTTGGGGACCGGGATGTCCCTGGGACCTTTCTTGCCTGCAGGAAGAGCTGCCTCTCATGCCTGGTCCAAGTGCTCAGGCTCTCGTGAGACTAGTGTCTCCCCAGAGTCCAGCCAGGCCACTGGCCTTGGTGTGTGGCCCCGGGGAACCCTATTCCTGCTTCCCCAAACCCCAAACCTGGCCCTGTCCCAGGCGAGTTCCCCACTATGCCAGAGCCTGGGAAGCCCGAGGGCACTGTGTCATGTGCGCAGATGCACCCGCCATGACCGTCCTCAACCATGAAAGCCCGGGGCCACTGTGCAGGAGCGGGCGTCTCAGCAGGGGGCAGGACAGGAGCGAGCCAGGGACACAGCCTAAGAAAGAGCATCCCTCCAAAAGAAAGGTGGGGGGGGCGTCTCTTTTAAAGAGAGTGATTCTACGCGGTTTCACACAACTGAAATCTCTCGCATCCTTGCTTGAATTTTTGTTGGGGATGGCACTGAGGATTGAACCCAGCAGCATTCTACCTCTGAGATACACCCCCAGCCCTGTTTTATTTTGACACAGGGTCTCCCTAAATTGCTAAGGGTCTCGCTAAGTTGCTGAGGCTGCCCTCAAACCTGCGATCCTCCTGTCTTAGCCTCCCAAGTATTGGGATTATTTTTTCTTTGGTACTGGGTTAGGGTTGTCACTTTTTAATATCTTTTGTGTGTGTGCGTGGCGGGGGGGTCTACTGGGGATTGAACCCAGGGGCATTCTGCCTCTGAGCTGCACCCACAGCCCTATTTAATTTTTTATTTTGAAACTGGGTCTTACTAAGTTGCAGAGGGCCTCTCTAAGTTGCTGAGGCTGGCCTTGAATCTGGGATCCTCCCGTCTCAGCTTCCCAAGTACTGGGATTACAGGCAAGCGCCTCTGTGCCTGGCTATTTTCTATTTTTGAAACAGGAGGATCCCAGGTTCGAGGCCAGCCTCAGCAACTCAGCTAGACCAGTGGCAATTTAGCAAGACCCTGTTCCAAAATAATAATAATAAAAAAACCCCCAAAAGGTGTAGCTTGGAGGTAGAATGCCCTGGGTTCAATCCCCAGTGCCATAGAAAGTAACTAAATAGATAACTAAAAATAAATACTACTACTAATAATAATAATAAATAATGAAGCATACAGACGTATTGCATGGGCTATTGTAGTCACTACATTTTATTGAAGGAACTGGAGCATCAGAGGATTTGGGTGTTCTGGGAGGGGTCCTAGAACTAGTCCCCTGTGGATACCAAGGGACAACTCTTGCAATTGACAGCACGTTCCCCTTCGCCAGAGCCCACACCGAGCCTCTCTGCAGAGTCACGTGCGCGTGCCGTCTCTCACCTCCCCTAAGCCTCTCATCTCCTCTTTTACTCTTCCTTTCAGGGTGTGGGGAGACTCTAAGAACTGGGCGGTTCTCAGCAGAACCGAGAGGTGGGGCCAGGAGCCAGGCAGCCCGGACTCTAGAGACCTTGACCCTCAGAACCGGCTTTCTCCCTGTTTCTCCCTGCAGAACGGAGCTGTGGGTCACTTGTCCTTGACTGCCAGCATGGTGTGCTGTCCCTCTAGAAGGCACTCTCTGGGACTATCCTTGGGTGCAGCGAGTGTTAGTGGCATTTAGCAAATCTTGCAGTGGTGGTGTAGGAAACCCAGAGGCGACCTGACCACTCGCAGAAGCAAAGCCTTCGCGGCCAGGAGGCCTGAGTGGCCCTTCTAGCAGCGTTTCTTTTCCCTCGGTGCGTAGTTCCTATGTGATATGCTTTGAGAAACGCTACTCAACCATAATGGGCTCGAGTCTTCTAGAGACATTGCACTGGTAGAAGTAGCTTCAGTTTGTTTTGTTTTTGTTTGTTTCTTTGTTTTTGGTACTGGGGATTGAACCCAGGAGGCATTCTACCTCTGAGCTACACGCCCAGTACTTTTTGTTTTTTGATTTTGACATAGGGTCTTGCTAAGTCCCTGAGGCTGGCCTTGAACTGCAATCCTCCTGTCTCAGCCTCCTAAATATTGGACTTACCGCGCCCGGCTAGGATACATCTTCTTAAGGCCCTCTCAATTGCAAAGACAGGGTCTGTGAACTGTGCTAGACAGCACCAGAGGTCTGCTGAAGAGTCGCCCTCGTGGGGTCTCCTTGTCCTCAAGACACTGATGGACTAGCAGAGCCAGGCGTGACTCAAGCAGCAGGTCTTGGTCTAGTGTCCTGTGCACCCAGAGCCCAGGCGTCAAAGTCCCGTAGCCCCAGGCCTGACTCCCAGCCAGCCAGGCGCCCGCTTGTGACTGCCCTGCTCCTGTCTGAAGTGGGGTCCCAGTGTGTGTCCCCGTGGGGATCAGGTGTGTGCGAGGCCCTCCTGCTGGGCCGGGCTGGCGGGCGGGCACGGTGGCTCACACGTTCTCCTCTTCTCCGCAGCGGAGCTGGCATCCGCGCAGGTCATCGTCATTGTCGTAGTGGTCACAGTGATGGTCGTCGTTGTCGTCTGCCTGCTGAGTCACTACAGAGTCTCCACACGGTCCTTCATCAGCCGCCCGAGCCCCAGCAGGAGGCAGGAGGACGGGCTGCAGCCGGTGAGTGTGGGCCTGGCCTCCCTGCCGCTGGGCCAGCCGTGGGGACAGCCTCTCATGGAAGCCCGCTGAGGGTCAGAGACATTGAGGACTTCAGGCTGAAGTTTAACACATGGAAACGCATGCCCACTGTAAGCATCCAGCTCGGTGGATTCCGGCACGACCAGCACCCAGTCGAGAAAGAGACATGGCCGGGCGTGGGGGCGCACATCTGTGATCCAGTGCGTGGGGGCTGAGGCAGGAGGATCACAGGTTCAAGGCCAGCCTCAGCAACTTAGCAAGACCCTGTTTCCAAATAAAAAATAAAATAGGGCTGAGGGTGTGGCTCAGAGGTAGAACGTCCCTGGGTTCAATCCCCAGTACCGCACGTACAAAAAAAGAGACACGACAGCCCCAGGGAACCCTCTCTGGTCCCCTCACAGGAACAGTGAACCCGTTCAGATGTCAATTCTTGGGGTCAGTGGTGGTTACTGGAGGCAGAATCCTGTCCGTCCCCGTATTTGGCCTCTGCGGTTTGCTGAGCTGCAGGAGAGGGGCTTTTTACGGGACGTCCTTTTTTAGACCCTGGGCTGCGTGGTGAGCCTCCTGCCTCCTGCCGTGACGTAGGGAGGCTGCTGCGGGGCTGGGGTGCGGTGTCCCGGGGGTGTTGTGCAGAGGCAGCAGGCGCAAGTTCCTGGGGCCGCTCTCGGGAGAGCAGGGGCGTGCTTCGTTGGAGCTCCAAGGTTGCAGAGGGACAATGGTGTGATCGTCCCCATGGGTGCAGGTGACGTGTGCCTGTGGGTTTCACAGCCCGAGGCAGGTAGGGGGACAGGGGTGTCTTGCCGCAGCATGGCTGGACCGGGCAGAGATGGGCACAGACAGCACTTAGCCCTCACCACCCTTTCTCCCTCCTGCCTTCCCGCACCCTCTCTGGATCCCGTCTTCATCTCTCCTGGTCCCGTCCAGCCCACCAGCCTCGGAGCCCTGGCGGACTGCTCTGTCGCACCATCGCGGGCTCCCAGGCGCTCGTTATCTGCAGGCAGTCTGGTACCTAGGGACCACACACTCGCTGAGGACTCCGGCATCCCGGCGCCAGCGAGCATTGTACAAGGACAGCTCTGCCTTTCGAAGGAGAGAACTAATTCTCCTGAAGTCCTGAGTACAAAACACACATGATGCCTCTGAGTTTAAAGAGAGGGGACAGAGCCAGGCACAGTGGAGCACACCTGTCATCCCAGTACTCGGGAGGCTGAGACAGGAAGATCGCGGGTTCGAGGCCAGCCTCAGCAACTTAGTGAGCCCTGTTTCAAAATAAAAAATAAAAAGGGCTGGGGTGTTGCCTGGAGGTAGAATTCCCTGTGTTCAGACCCCAGTACAAAATCTTCAAAATTTAAAAAATAATAATAAAGAGAGGGGACAGTGCAAAAATCTTGTCACAGAAGCAGTTACAGAAACACAAAACAGTCATCTTTGATTTAGCTCAATAAAGGGCCATGAATGTCAATGTGGTTCAGCTTGTGTGGACATGCTTACCAGCCACAAGGCACGGCAGGAAGACGGTTCTGAAGAGGCAGCAAAGTGGAACGCCAGCGCGTTTTCGCTTGGAAAGGCTCCCCTGCGCCTCAGGGAGCAGGTGGGCTGTAGGCCTGAGGCACTGGCTGGCCGGCCACCAGCAGGGCCGCTCTCTCTGCTAATGGTGAAGGAGGACACATGACTTCTAGGGCCTTCAGGACTGCACACAGAGCAGCAATGAAGAGTAGCTAGGGAGTCGTGTCCACCCAGCCTCATCCTGTCAAGTTGCTGAGGCTGGCCTCAAACTTCTGATCCTCCTATCTCAGCCTCCTAAGAACTGGGATTATAGGCACGTCCCCACACCCAGCCAGCCTCAGCCTGTTGACAAGTCACTGAGCAGTCAAGCCCCTGCAAGCTGGGTTCCGATGCTGAGCCGGGCTGTGGGTAGGTGAGTTGCAGGCAGCGTGGCCCCTCAGTCCTGGGCTTCTGAGCTCTTTCTCTTTCCCCAAGTCACCCAAAGTAGGTGCTGCCGCCCCTCGGGCCCTGCTTTTCCTCCTCCATAAATTGCAGCAGAGGATATGGCCCAACCTAGCAGCGGCTTCCGCTCAGTGCTCCGTAAAACCCAAGGTGCACAGGAGAGCCTCCTCCCACAGCCTCGACAGCGTTTATCACTGTTTGCATTCTAAGCGACTGCCACTCTGCTGCAGGCAGAGGGAATCTCAGTGTGGTTCTGATTTGCATTTCCCTGATTGCTAATGATATTGAGAAATGTTTACATACTTCCTGGCCATTGGTGTCAGCTCGTAGCGCCCAGGGAGCGAAGGGAGGGGACTGGGAAGGAGCCGCCTCCCTTGCAGAAGTCCCCTCTGCCATCGGCCTTTCTGTCACCTAAGCGCCTGCTTCTTCCTAACTTCTTTTAAGAAACGCTCATTCGACTCCTTTCGCCCAGCTGTACTGGGACAGCAGCCGATTACTGTACACTTGTGCTTCTCAGGCAGGGAGTTCTACCTCCCAGGGACTTTTTCTTTTCTTTCTTTTTTTTTTTTTTCTTTTTTGGTACTGGGGATTGAATCCAGGGACATTCTACCTCCAAGCTATACCCTAGCCCTATTTTATTTGTTATTTTGAAACAGGGTCTCGCTAAGTTGCTGAGGCTGGCCTCCAACTTGTGATCCTTCTGTCTCAGCCTCCCAAGTACTGGGATTCCAGGTGTGCACCATCATACCCAGCTCCTCAGGGACATTTGACAATGATTGGAGGAGAGGTTGTCACAGCTGGGAATGGCGGGGCTACAGGGATGATCTAACCATCTTACCATGCACAGGGCAGCCCCCCACAAGGAAGGACCCCAGATGTGAACAGTGCTCATGTGGAGAAGCTGACCCCCAGGTGCTGCGTACTGAGTCGTCCAGGGACGCATGGTGGTGGGAGAGGAAGCAGGGGAGGACGGGGATGGGTGGGCTGGGACTGCCTTGGGAGCCATTTCCCCAGTGACTCCTGCCTGGCCTGTCGATCCGGCCATTCCCTGGACGCCCACCAGAGCTGGGAGCAGGAGAGAAGGAAGCAGCTGTGGTCTCCTGCCCGCCTCCCTGGGCGAGGCTCTCCTTCGTCTCTTGATCTGACTGGGAGACACTGGGGGTCTCGGCGGTCACTTGTGTGTGTGGGTGTGCACGACACTGTTGCCTCCTTGGACAGTGTTAAAGTTGGGTTTGGAATGTGCCCCCGAAAGGCGCCTGTGTTGAAAGTGGTCCTCAGGGGGGCCAGGTTCAGAGGGGGGACGTGGCTGGAAGAGGTGCGCTGGGGACAGTATCTGTCCCTGGCTGCTTCTCTATTTCAAAATGCAAAATAAAATAGGGCTGGGGGTGTAGTTCAGAGGTAGAGCACTCCTGAGTTCAATCCACAGTACTGGGAAAAAAGTAAAAAATAAATAAAACCCTGTGAGTGGCTCTGATGGTCCTGCCTGATGCTAAGAGCAGTTCGCCTTCAAAGCCTGCCAGCACTTTTGTTTGTTGTATTTTAATTTCAGGGACAACTTTTTTTTTTCCCCACTCGTCCATGATGGCAAGTCTTCCTTTTTACTCTCTGCTCTCTGAGGATAGATTTGAGCTTTGGTACTAGCCAAAATCCAGTGAGAGTTAAGTCTTACAATGATGGGAGCGGTGACGCCCCGTGATCCCTTGTAGGTGCAAAGCCAGTGAGACTTGAGTAAGGCCGACGTCCGAGTCACGGCTGAGGCTGCCACTGGGAGGGGTGTGCACAAAGGGACCCTGGGCTGGGACAACTTGTCATGGCAAGGATGCATGCATGTTTTTTATTTTTTATTTTTTTCAGTGCTAAGGACTGAACCCGGGGCCTCACGTGCCAAGCGTGTGTTCTGCCCCCGAGCCACACCCCCGGCCACATGCATAACTTTTACAATTACAAGACATCTTCTGTCCACCAAAACGGATGCTCATCGCAATCCCAATAAAGTTGTGAGCCGTGTAGATAACAGGGTTGCTCATTTGGGTATGGTTCGTATTGGAGCCGAAAGATGCTAAAACAATATTTCTAAATGAAATTTATGAAAAGTTTTATAAACAGATTTGTAGTAACTTTTAATTATATAGGGCATTAGTATTAGCAATCAAAGGGCAGAGTTTATGTGGTTTTTACTCGGTTGATATGGTTTGTCCTGAATAAAATAAATAAAAAGTTAGCTGGGCATGCTGGTGCACGCCTGTAATCCTTGGGAGACCGAGACAGGAGGATCACAGGTGCAAGGCCAGCCTCAGCAACTTAGTGAGACCCTGTTTCAAATGAAAAACTGAAAAGGACTTGGGGTTGCTCAAAGGCAGAATACCCCTGGGTTCAATCACCAGTACCTAATAAGATAAGATAAAATAAAAAGTTCTCTCCATGATTCTAACTCTGGGCACCTGGCTGGGGTGCTGCGGGCCGGGCTCGGCCCAACTGCTCCATTGCCGGCACCGGGAGCTGGGGAAACCTCCACTCCACACCTCGCTGCCGCTCACACTCTCCAGGAGGTGATAAGGCTGGGGCACGATCGTGCCTAGGCCAATGGCTGGCTCCGCATCGTCCTGGCGCACTGAAAGAATTATATTTGATTTTAAACAACGAAAACAATAAAACATAAAGACAGAAAATAATTAAGAACAGAGGGCGCATTTGCAAGAAGAAACCAAGAATCCAAACTTAACCAGCATCGCAGGTGTGCACGCCCTTGTACAAGACTTGACGTGGAAGAGGTCACGAGCCAGTATTTGTCAAGGTCACGTATGCTAACTATTATTCTAAGCATGCTTCCTGTGTTAGCTCATTTAATTTTTACCTAAATTGTTAAATCTGTCCTAGTTTTGTTCTTTTAACAAATGAGGGAACTGGGGTATGAAGCTGAGGGATTTATCTACAGTTAGCTATTTGGTAAAAACAAAACCAAGATTTATATCTTCTTGAGCCGGGCGTGGTGTCATATGCCTGTACTTGGGAGGCTGAGACAAGTTTGAGGCCAGCCTCAGCAACTTAGTGAGACCCTCAGTAACTTAGCAAGACCTGTTTCAAAATAAAAATTAAAGGGGGGTGAGGCTGGGGCTGTAGCTTGGAGGTAGAATACCCCTGGGTTCAATCCCCAGTACAAAAAAAAATGTCTTCTTGCCTTCTTCTGTCTTTCTTTATATATTCTTAACTTTTTATTCTGTCTCTCAGGCTGGTTTTACTTGAAATCTAAATGCTCACTCCTCTACCACCAAGCTAAGAAAGGCACCTGGTAGCTTCTCTTCCTCCCTAATCCATTGTATTATTCTAGAAATAGAAAGGATTCCCTTTCTTTTCTTCCCAGCAGACCTTCCTGGGCGATTTGTCTTTCCTCTAAAGGGACATGCCCTAGATTAGGCAGAGCTGGGAGGGAGATATTGAGGAGTTTTAGCAAGAAGTCTGGTGGATTCCCGAGGAAGAATGAAAAGAGGAGACCCTGGGGTCGCTCTGCCATCTAGAGGTGGTGGCTGTACTTCTGAGCTGTTACTGCCATCTAGAGTGGGGACAGACCACAGTGAGGGAACATTTGGATGGTGGAAGCGGGGCGTGGTGGCGCACGCTTGTAATCCCAGTACTTGGGAGGCTGAGACCAGAGGATCGCAGGTTCGCGGCCGGCCTCAGCTACTTAGCGAGGTAATGGTACCGACAAAGGGAAGAAAGGGGAAGGGGCGATTTTATCAGACAGGGAGTGGTTCTGTTCTGCCTCTGCTTTGAAGTGCTCACCCCAGGGCAAGGAGAAAACTAGATTTGCAACTCTCTGAGGCCATAGAATAGCCCCTTCACTGGGAGGGGCCCTTGGATGGAAGCCAGAGTCCCCAGAAACGGCCTTGCTCTCTCACTAACTGGCCGTGCTGTCTACAGCAGGCGGCACGCCCTTGCCGGGTCTCAACTTCCTTCCGTCTAGAATGAGGGCTCATGGGCTTAGATCACAGACGTTTAGCCTGTTTTTGACCCACAAGAACAGTCGGGAGCGCGTTTTCCACCCCAATTCACAACTCCTCATATACCCAGCTAAGGCAGCCACGTCACCAAACGCTGCTCTGAGCACAGTCCGTTCAGGTTGTTTCTGTTCTTCTTGTTTGGGGGAACTGGCCGTGGCTCCCTTAGATTGATTTTCCAGCTTTCTAGGAGGCTGAAAACACAGTCCGAGAAAGTCATGATTAGGTGCTCGCCCTGGCTGTCTCCAGTCCCAAGACCGACGACTCCTGGGGTCCTCTGTGCATGGAGAGGAGAGTTTAGAGGCAGCATAAGCCCCAGGAAGGGCAGGCGTCTCGCACACAGGCTACGCGGGGTTCAAAGCACCAGCCCCCAGCTCACCGCTACAGCAGAATCCAGGAAGTGGCGATCACAGATCGCTCTCTGGTGCTCTCAGTTATTAATTAATTAGTTAATTAATTAATTAATTAATTTATGACACTAGGGCTTAAACCCAGGAGTGTTCTACCTCTGAGCTACACCCCCCAGCCCTTTTTATTTTTTCTTTTAAAACAGGGTCCCACTAGCTGGACATGGTGGCGCATGCTTGTAATCCCAGTACTTGGGAGGCTGAGACTAGAGGATCTGGGTTCGCGGCCAGCCTCAGCTGCTTCATGAATCCCTCTGCAACATAGTGAGACCCTCTTTCAAAATAAGGAATAAAAAATAGGGCTGGGGATGTAGCTTGGAGGTAGAATGCCCCTGGGTTCAATCCCCTGTACTGTAAAAAGGTCCCACTCACTTTCCGAAGGCTGGCCTCGAACATGTAATCCTCCTGTTTTAGCCTCCTGAGTACTGGGATTACAGGCGTGTACCACCACACCCGGCGATTACTCTCTCTTAATATAAAACACTGTATTATCTGGGTGCAAATGACCCAAGAGATGCAGAAATGAAAAGGAGTGTATGAGAAGACGGTGAGCAGTTGTGCATCAACAGACTGGGCTACTCAAATGAAGTGGATAGATTCCCAGAAACACTGACCAAACTAACTCATGGAAAAGTGGAAAATCTGATTCCAAGCCTGAGATAGGAGGATCGCAGATTGGAGGCCAGCAGCAGCAACATTGACAGACCCTGTTGCAGCCCCCTGGGTCAATCCCCAGTACCACAAAAAAGAAAAGAAAGAGGAAAGGAAAGGCAGGAAGGAAAAGTCTGAATAGATCTTTAACTAGTAAGGAGATTGAACAAATAATCAAAGGCCGCTCAATAAAGAAAAGCACCGGACCAGATGGCTTCACTGGCGAATTCCTCCTAACATTTAAAGAACTGACACGAATCCTTTTCAAACTACCCCCCATCTCCGAAAAAAAGAAAAAAAAATTTTGAAGAGGTTATAACACTCCCTAACTAATTCTGTGAGGCCAGCATTCTTAATACTAAAGTCAGATGCAGATACACACAGGAAAAGAAAAACATAGACCAATATACCTTATGCTTATTGATGAAAAAAATCCTCAGCAAAATACTAGCAAATTGAATTCAGCAGTCTATTAAAAGTAGGATTTAAGCCAAGTGCAGTGGTACATATCTGTAATCCCAGCTACTTAGGAGGTTGAGGCAGGAGGATTGCAAGTTTGAGGCTGGTCTGGGTAACTTAGCAAGACCCTGTCTTAAAAAAAAAAAAGCTGGGCGTGGTAGCGCACGCTTGTAATCCCAGTACTTGGGAGGCTGAGATGGGAGGATCACAGGTTCATGGCTAGCCTCAGCTACTTAGTGAGGCCCTCTGCAACATAGTGAGACCCTATTTCAAAATAAAAGGGTTGGGGGTGTAGCTTGGAGGTAGACTGCCCCTGGGTTAATCCCCAGTGCCAAAAATAAATAAATAAATAAATAAAAAGCACAGATAGTCCATGCGCAGCTGTGGGCCTTTGTCATTTGCCAAATCCAGCGGGCTACAGTCGGAAGCCATGGAGTCTCTCGGTGAGCACAGCCCCTACGTATGAGGATTCCTCCTGAAGGAACCCGAGATCAATGCGACCTCGCTAAGCCGCTCCCATTTCCCTAGCCTTCCTATTCAAAATGCCTCCTTTGGAATGTTTAACAAGTAATAAGAAGAAAAATTTAACGAGCTCACTATTTTAAAAGGGAGACCTTAAAAAAGAACAGAAAATTATCCCTTCTAATTGTGCATAAAAGCAAGTAGGAACCATTACCTGTAATGATAATGGTGACAATTTGCTGAAAATTATGCACAAGGCATGGTGCTAAGGAAGCTTCATATATTGTATTTAAGCCTCACAATTGCCTCCTCTTACCAATAAGGAAACTGAGGCTCGGAGAAACGCGGGACCAGGATTCTAGCTAGGTCTTTCCTGTAGGTCTCCGTCTGCAGGGTCAGTCATTAGAGCTGCCACCTGGGTAATAGTACACTGCTCTCAGATAATTGGCTGTTACCTTTCTCTGTTAGAACCTTTGTTCCAGGGAGAGAACTAGAGAATAAGAAATGTGCTTGCAAGATGCTGTGCGTGTGTAGAACACTCGGAGACCCGCCTCCCCTCCTGGCACCGCCCCCAAGGCTTCCTGGAGCAGGTGTCCGACTCCAGTACACACTGTGTCTTGAGGGAACAGCGCCGATCATGCATAAGACTTTTGAGAATAATGCACCTTGAAAACTAGAGTTGCAGGGGGTGATGGCGTACACCTGTAATCCCAGTGCTTGGGAGGCTGAGACAAGAGGATCACAGGCTCGAGGCCAGTCTCAGTAATTTAGCAAGACCCTGTTTCAAAATTAAAAAATGAAATAGGGCTGCGGGTGTAGCTCAGAGATAGAATGTCCCTGGGTTCAGTCCCCAGTACCAAATAATAATAATGATGATAATAACAGACTAGGGTTGACTCGGAGTTGCCCCTCAGGTCTCTGGAACTCACTCGAGTACTGGGCTCCTCTCTTGAGGCAAGAGGGATGGGAGAGACAGCTTGCACCTGGGGAGCATGCAGAGCACCTGCGCAGCCCGCCCCACGACGCATGTGCCACAGGCCTGCCTGCAGACCGGTGCACGCTGCCCTCCTCACAAGGAAGCGACCTGCAGGTGAGGGAATCGTGTGAGCCTCTGTAACAGTACTAGCAGACTCCAGCTCCGTGCTCAAGATTCTGTGAACGACTCTAGATATTATCTTACACAGTGTAGCAATGCGAGCCTTAACCATGAACACTGGTGCCTTCGTTGCTAAGATTAAAACTGGAGCCGGGTACTGACCTGTTGTCTCAGTACTTGGGAGGCTGAGACAGGAGGGTTGCAGATTAGAGGCCAGCCTCAGCAATTTAGTGAAACCCTATTTCAAAATAAAAAAAAAAAATAACACGGGCTGAGTGTAGTTGAGAGGTAGTGCGCTTCTGGGTTCAATCCCCAGTACCAAGAAAAAATATTTTTTAAAGATTAAAGTTGGTTCCATGAATTGTTGCTGTTCCAGTAGACACCAGCTGTATAACGAACCCCCCCTTTTTCTGGTACTGGAGATTTAATGGGGGTGGGGGGCTACCACTGACCTACACCCCAGCCCTTGTTTTTATTTTTATTTTGAAACAGGGTCTTGCTAAGTTACTGAGGCGGTCCTCGAACCTGCTATCTTCCTGTCTCAGCCTCCCAAGTACTGGTATGACAAGTGTGCGCCACCATGCCCGGCATGAAGCCCTTCTTGAAAATGTCCCTAGCATTTGAAGGTGAAGAAACTGAGGTGTCTAGACAAGGGGGGCCACATCTTAGTAACCCACTGTCGTCAGTTTCTCAAATGGTGTGAGGCTCTTGAAGGACATTGATCATCCTTGGCGTGTTCAAGGGCTCTGCCCCTCATGGAGGGAAGGGGAGCAGCAGCTCTGGGGGCCGAGGGTCAGGGGCGACAAGGGCGACCCTGCTCCGGTGAGCTTGCGGCAGCCTGAATGGAGGGAGCAGGGAGGCTCGTGCAGGAGCGAGCACAGCCAGGAGCCTGCGCTGCAGAACTCTGCTCCTGGGGTCCGGCGCCTACAGGGCGTCCTGGGATGCGATGCGCATGCGCACCCTGGCCTTTCCGGGCTCAGCCACAGCAGCTGTGAAGAGCAACACGTGGTCCCTGTGCGGCCTTGCCTGCTGCCTCTGCCCCTTTCCTGGCGCGGCACGCAAGAACGGTGGGCATTTGCCCACAGCGTGGCCCGAGCCTTTCTGGTAGCTGCAGAGCCGGGCTCGGGGGTGTGTAAAAGGGATTCAGGATGGGCTCACACACCTGTGCTTGTGCAAATACTCCGCTGAGGCCATCCTGCCAGTGTGCGAGGTCTTGGACCAGGAGAAGTTTCCTCAAGAAGGAATTTGGTTGTTTATTTAACAAATGAAATTGACCCCAGATTACCTTGTGTCAAGTGCACAGGCCCCGTAAGTACATTATTTAAAAGACACAGTCTCAGCCAGGCGTGGTGGCACACACCAGTAATCCCAATACTTGGGAGGCTGAGACAGGAGGATCACAGGTTTGAGGCCAGCCTCAGCAACTTAGAGAGGCCCTCAGCAACTTAGGGAGACCCTGTTTCCAAATAAAATAAGATAGGGCTGGGGGTGTAGTTCAGAGGTAGAATGCCCCTGGGTTCAATTTCCAGTTCCCTTAAAATAAAAACAAAAAAAAAATAAAAAGATGCAGTGCCGGAGCAGGGCGCAGAGTGGGCCGTAACAGTGGACTCCAGGACAAGACGGGGCACAGGGACTGTTGACCCAAGATGGCCGTTGTGTGTGTTATAAGAAAGAATAGAGACGTGTTGCATCACGTGTGGGTTTTGTGTGTCAATGTGATGTGGTACTAGGGATGGAACCAGGGACGTTCTACCTCCAAGCTACACCTCCAGCCCTTTTTATTTTTTATTTTGATGCAATCCTCCTGTCTCCACCTCCCAAGTACTGGGATTCCAGGTGTGCACCACTTTGCCCAGTGTGTGTGTGTGTGTGTGTGTGTGTGTGTGTGTGTGTAGTTATTTTTATTTTATTTTATTTTTTAATTTTGGTGGTACCGGGGATTGAACCCAGGGGCATTCTACCTCCGAGCTACACCCCCAGCCTTATTTTTTATTATTTTTTGACGGTACCGGGGATTGAACCCAGGGGCATTCTACCTCTGCGTTACACCCCCGGCCCAATTTTTTTTATACTTTATTTTGAAACCGGGTCTCACGAAGTTGCGGAGGGCCTCACTAAGTAGCTGAGGCTGGCCGTGAACCTGGATCCTCTGGTCTCAGCCTCCCAAGTCCTGGGATTCCAGGTGTGCGCCACCGTGCCCGACGTGTGTCTGTGTCGTTCTTTAAATACACATACAGAGAAAGGGATGGCACAGGTCTGACAAGACAGCAACCCCAGCACCTGGTAGTTCTGGGTGCTGTGTATGTCCTAGGGAGTAGGGTGTCACTGTCAGGGAAACTGAGGCAGCTGCTGAGACTGGGCGGGGGCAGGCTGAGCCTCCATGTTGCAGGACAGAGGGGGCGGCGTCAGGACGCTGAGGAAGGGGTGACACCTTCGAGGTGCTGTAGCACCCTGGCCGTGGGGCAGGCATTCTGGGGAGGGTGAAGGCGAGTCGAGAGGGCAGGTCCGCGTGCGGGCAGGGCACCTGAGGACCGGCAAGGTGACGGGACAGGGTGGTGGTGTGGCAGCGAGGCGGCGGGTGTCCGGGAGGTGACGCAGCCTCGCAGGCATCGGCCCGGTCTGCCCGCCTCGAGGGAGATACGGCCGTGGGGCGCTCTCTGCTATTTTGCGAGGTGAGCCCTGGTTGCTGGGGTCCTGACAGCCTTGTTTCTGGCCAGTCACTCCGCACCCCGCTTTCCTCGCTGGACACGGAGGTCCCTGGAGGAGCGGAGCCCAGGGAGGAGGAACCGTGACAGCGTGGCGGGCAGGTGGCAGTGGGACATGAGGAGGCCCGGCCGTGCAGCTCCTGGTGCCACAGTGGCTGCTACACCCCGGGGTCCAGTGTGGTCGTCACTGGGCCAGGAGATCTGAGGTGGCGCCAGCCACATTACTGCACGGGGGGGGGGGGGTCATTTGATTCACCTTTGACCCTTCACCTCTCACCGTGCCCAGCTGGAATGGCCCATTACGTAATAATCTCATAGCCAGACCCTTGAGCCCACACTTCCTCTCAACACAGCTGGGTCGTTTGTATTTTTGTCCCGCGGGTCTCTTAGGAACAGGCTGTGTGCACAAACACCCCGTTTAGCAGTGGCGTGGGTATTTATACTGGATCACTGGCCCCAAGGAAGAACAGCCTGCGCCTGGGGACCTGGGTGCCTTGCCACGAGCTCACTACGTAGGAGGCCTTGGGGCTCCCGGGAGGCTCACTGGTCTCCAGAGCCCAAAAACAAGGCGTGCGTGCTGGGCTTCCTGCCCTCCTTGTTACAGCAACAGCCCCGTGGCTGCTCGCCCGCTAGACCCCAAAGAGGCATGATTTGGGCTCACAGGGACATGGCGGCGTGCTCTGCAGACAAGTGCATGGTGCGCCTGCAACCCTCCTGTCGAAGCCTCCCAATACTGGGACTATCGTCGCTGGGAAACTCGGTTTCAGAGTGCAGAGGCAGCCAGCGTGTGGGAAGTGCCGGCACTGGCCGGGCCTTGCTGAGGGCCCACGCGCAGCCCAGGAGGGCTCAGGTTCAGGCTCAGTGAGCCCGGAGACTCCCAGACCAGGCAGAGACTGAACAGGGATCTAGATCCTCTGCAGCACGCGGGTGTATAGACTGGGTGGTGTTTGACTTCCAACCCATTACGGCCAGGAATTCTGCTTGCTGATTTATCCTTTGCTCACAAGCCTCTGTTTGGATGGGGGTACCAAGGGTCGGTTCCTCTTGCTCCATGTGTTAGACTGGCAGCTGCTGTCAACGGAGCAAGGTGGCCGCTGTTTGAAAGAGCCAGGGTTAAAGTTTTTGGGTGCTACTGCTGCTGTTACACGAAACTAATGATTTTCTCATGTCTCGTGTTCCTCCCTCCCCTCCCCTTTCCCGCCTCCAGGAGGGGTGCCTGTGGCCTTCTGGCAGCTCCACGGCGCGGCCCGGGGCCTCAGAGGTAAGGGGCAGGGGAGAAGTCGTGGGTATTGCATGGGGTTAGCAGGTGAAGGCAGGCGCTTTGAGATGAAGGCATTGAGTGGAACTTCGGCTAAGAAGGAGAGAAGGGGGTCGTCCCTAGAATCTTCCAGGACGTGCTTGTGCCAGTCTAACACTCCTTCCAAAGAGCAGGTTGGGAAGCACCCATCTTTATGTGATCCCCAAAGCTACTGGGGATGTGGAGTGTGGGCAGAGTTTGTACATAGTGAATAACATGAATCATTCCCATGTCTCCAAGTTTAGTAGTCTGAATTTTAAAATAACCTTTAGGTTAAAAGTAATGGTGTAAGCCAGGCTTGGTGGCGCACGCTTGTCATCCCAGTACTTGGGAGGCTGAGACAGGAGGATCGCAGGTTCAAGGTCAGCCTCAGCTACTTAGTGAGGCCCTCCGCAACTTAGTGAGACTCTGTTTCAAAATAAAGAATAAAAAATAGGGCTGGGAGTATAGCTTGGAGATAGAATGCCCCTGGGTTCAATCCCCAGTACTGCAAAAAATAATAATAATAATAAAAATAAAGTAATGGTGTGAGAGAAGATATGTGTATATAATATATGTATACATATACTATATACACACATATGCGTATGCATATAAGATCTATCTCACAGAAGAAATTTTGATGGTGGAATAAATGGAAGTATTTTGTAAGAAATACACGACCTGGATTCTGTTTTGAGAAAAATATCTATAATCATATTTACTTCAGAATACAAACCTTTTTCCTATCAAGAGTAAAAATAACTATAGGAAACTTATTCAGAATCCAAGTAACTAGGACAGTCTAGAAACCAAAAAGAAAAACAAAGTAACTTCTTGGTTTTACAAAAAGTATTAAAAGTCAAAGCAGCTAGGCGCAGTGGTGCACGCCTGTGATCCTAGTACTTGGGAGACTGAGACAGGAGGATCATAGGTTCGAGGCCAGCCTCAGCAATTTAGAAACCCCCCCCCCAGCAATTTAATGAGACTCTGTTTCAAAATAAAAAAGGGCTGGGGGTGTAACATGGAGCTAGAACATCCCTTGGTTCGATCCCCAGAACCAAAAATAAATAAATTAATAAAAATAAAAATCTCGAAGTCCCTCCCCACTTTCCTGAATGAAAGCTTCCAGAGCTGGCAGGGGCCTGAGAAAGCAGGCAGCTCCTCCTGTCCTCACACCAGGGCCAGATGAGGTCGCCTGTGACCAGCGCTGGCGTTGCGGGGGCCCTTTGTGACCTGCTGTTTCCTGCGCTCCAGGGATCACTGTTGGGTCCATTTGAACCCTTGGGAAGTGCATCTATCATCGCGTGCACAAGGAAGCCGGAGTCTCGCTAGCACAGTTCCACACCGTGCAGCCTCCTCAGTACACCGTTGTCTGGTGCAGCCGGGCGGCCTGAGTCATTAGGAATAAGGAAACTAAGCCAGCCGGGTGCAGTGGCGCACGCCTGACATCCCATTACTTGGGAGGCTGAGATGGGGGTATCACAGGTTTGAGGCCAGCCTCGGCAGCTTAGCAACTTAGACCCTGTTTGAAAGTAAAAGCATAAAATGGGGCTGGAGGTACGGCTCAGTGGTAGAACACCCCTGGGTTCAATCCCCAGCACCAAAAGAAAAATAATTGAAAGAAAGGGAGGAAGAGAGAGAGGGAGACAGGCAGACAGACTAAATTTTTCTAGAAAAGTGTTTTTCTGTTGTGTCAAGGGAACAGGGAGGGAGATGTGGGCAGTCCGGTAAGAACACTGCACCAGCGCGGCTCCTCCGGCCCATCCCGTCCCGTCCCGTCCCGTCCCGTCCCGTCCCGTCCCGTCCCGTCCTGTCCCACGCGCGTGGCTGTGCCAGGGCTGTCTTCTTTCCCTTCCAGATCATGTACGCCCCGCGGGCCAGGGACAGGTTCACGGCCCCGTCCTTTATCCAGAGGGACCGGTTCAGCCGCTTCCAGCCCACCTACCCCTACGTGCAGCACGAGATCGACCTCCCCCCCACCATCTCGCTGTCAGACGGTGAGGAGCCCCCTCCTTACCAGGGCCCCTGCACCCTGCAGCTCCGGGACCCCGAGCAGCAGATGGAGCTCAACAGGGAGTCCGTGAGGGCCCCGCCCAACCGGACCGTCTTCGACAGTGACTTCATAGACGTCTCCGCGCACGGCAGGGGCCCGTGCCCACCCAGCAGCTGCTCGGGCATCAGCGCCACCACCTGCAGCAGCAACGGCAGGATGGAGGGGCCGCCCCCCACCTACAGCGAGGTGATGGGCCACTACCCCGGCACTGCCTTCTTCCACCACCAGCGCGGCAGCGCACAGAGGGGCAGCAGACCGCAGTTCCAGGAGAGCACCCCCGAGAGGACAATGGTCCCCGTCAAGGGCAAAGACAGGAAGCCGGGGAACCTGGTCTGAGCCCCCAGGGCACGTCGGACCCGCAGAGACACCAGGAGCAGCGAGGAGGAGCCGAGAGGCCTCGCCGGCTGTCCTGTGCACAGCTGTCCAGTTTTACATGGTACAACTAAGTAAAACCAGATGTGCAAACACGGTCTTGGTTTCTGATTCCATTCCGGGGAGCTGCATGCAGACAAGACTGAAATCCCAACTTCCCTCTGGCCCGGCGCAAACAGTGTTGATCTGGGGGCGGCAGGGGGTCTGGGGGCGGCTTCCCCAGAGGGTGGGCAGAGCACCAGAGAAGGGATACGTGGAAGGTATCATGAAATAAGACCCACAGAGGTATTTGGTTTATTTAATTCCAAAAGGAGATGTTACAGATGACTGAGGCCAGAGGCCTGTTTTATAATTAAACGGAACGAAGAAGGAAGTGTTATATATTATCGCGGGGAAGAGTTTGCCAGTTTGCTTTTCCTCCCAAGGTGTGGAACTTTTATTTTGTTTTAAAAATATGAATCGAAATTCCTGTTTTGTGTGCCAAGGTATACGGTGGGGAAGTCGGAGGAATGCGAGGCGCCTCTGTGTTGTGACGGTGTGTTTTACAAGTTGCACTATCCGTGTTTAAAATATATATGAGGGAACCGTCTTGCGTGGAGTTCTGTATGTTGTCTTTTCCCCTGTGGACGGTCATTAGGCCCAAGGAGCATCCCGGAGTGTCCCCAGGGCCACCGGAGAAAAGGCATGTGGGGATGGAGCCTCATATTTACCAACTTGCATAAATCAAGATAGCAGTTACCGCTGTGAGAACACGCAGCCGCAGCACTCCGAGCCTTGCAGGGGGCAGACGGGAAGCCACGTCCCGGCCTCTCTGACTCGCGAGCTGCCTTCCCAGCAGTAAGAAGCCCCAACGTGCACCGCGCAGCGCGTGCTGGCCCTGCCGTCCCGCAGCGTAGCTTCCCCGGGAATTTAGGTTATTTTTCACTGTAGCATGGGATATAGTCAGGTACATACCCTTATTTTATGCAATAAATTGTTGAAAATGCAAGGTGGCTATTGTGAATCCTGTGGAGCCATGTGGTGTCACTTCCCTCCCCCAGGCAGGTCAGTTCAGTTCGGGGAGGCCTGCTCCACAGGAGGCTCCAGGTTCACCCCCACAGAGCACTCAGGTGGGAGCCACCCCGGCCGTGGGTTCTTAAAGCCCTTGGAGCTGGTGGGAGGATGCTGTGCGGCCACTGTGTTTCAGCAGTGTCGCAGAGAAACACAGGGCTTGGGTCTCCCCTCCCACCCTGCAGACATTGCTGCTGCCTCCTGTGGACAGCCACAGCAGAGGGCTGGCGAGAGGGTGGGCAGTGTCTCGAGGCACAGGATGAAAAGCACAACACCCAGTTAAGATGCTACTAGAACACCAGCTCTGAATCTTCTGAGTTTTACTATTCCTAATATTTGCCAACATTTGTTCTTAACATACACTAAAAAACACCTTTCTTTTGCGGATGTGAACACTGGCTCTGTAACCACGGTGCAAACACGGTTCAGCGAACTGTGCAGCCCAAAGGAGGGCGAGGTTCTGTCTGCAGAGGCTGGGCTGCTTTTTGGAGGTCGGGCCTCCCCGGCCTCTGCACAGGGAGAAACAACTGGAGTGGTGATCCAGAGGCGGTAGGCGGTACTTGGCGTGCGTGCGTGTGTTCTAAGAGGCCGGCCCTCTAGCTGAGAGCTGGAGAGATGTTCGGACGAGTCCCACCCCATCTCTGTTGGCTTGTTTGCGCTTCTCATCTGGGCAAGTGGCCCCCCGTTGCTTGGTTTGAGGGCTGGAATCGCCCTTAGATTCGTCCATTTCAGGTAGTGATATTGTAGAACTGCTGTGTTCTCTGGGAGAGAGAAGCCGGGCGGGGTGTGATCCCAGGACTTGGGAGGCTGAGACAGGAGGACCACAGGGTCGAGGACAGCCCGTGCTCATTTAGCAAGGCCCTCCTTCAAAATGAAAAATAAAAAGGGCTGGGGGTGTAGCTTGCAAGTAGAATGCCCCTGAACTCCATCCCCAGTACCCCCATTTTACCCCCAAAAAAGGAGAGAGAAAAGATGGACAGCAGTGGTCACGGCTAAGGCCCTGCTCGAGGGAACCTGCGGGGGGGCACAGCTGCAGTGACACACTCAAGGCCACTGTCAAGGGAAGCCAGGTCTCAGGGCAGCGGCTGACCTGGGGCCAGAGATGACCTTTCCCACCATCCTGAGGCCGCCTGACGGGCAAGGCTCCCTGGATGTCCCATGACCCGAGGGTGGGGTCAGGGGTGCGCGTCCTGGCTCTGACCCTCCTGTGGGACTTGACCACTGGTCAGGTGTCCCCTCGGACTCACCGGTGACAAGATTAGCATATGATTTCATCACGCCAGACCTGGCCTTCACGCTCTGACTTCTCTCCCCATGTGGAGAGGGAGCGAAGCAGAGACTGTAAATTCCTCCGCAGCTTTGTAAGCGTGTCAACACTGCAGGTGTCAATGGTATCAGCAAAACAGCTATTGAATTCAAGTAACTTTAATCATCCTTCAAAAGAGAAGGCCCCCCCCCAGGGATCCTAGAGAGCTGCCTTTTAAGTTAATTAGTGATTTAAAGACACATACATAGTAAAGCACGACTTGGAAAGGTCTCTGAGGCTGGGCCTCTGTAATGAATGAGTTTAGAAGCCAAGGTCATAAATTGGATTGACAGTCAATTTCCCTCGGACCCCGGGAGGAGGTACCTTAGATCAGTACGCTGTGGTTGGGCCTCCTGACTCGCGTGGTGGGGACTGAGGAGTGACTGTGGAGATGTGGCTTCCATGGGGCCTGTCCCGTTTAGAAACCAGTGACGGGCTCAGGACCGTGGATGATGCCCACAGAGCACTGCTGGGGAGCAGAGCTGGGGAGCAGAGCTGGGGAGCACACGCCTGTGTACACACCTGCGCATGCTTCTGTGACCTCTGTCCCATGTCCCAGGGACTCCCAGGAGTACTGAGGCCAAGGTGTGCGGATCCCCTGCATAGGAACTCTGTCTTCTGGCTCCCACGTGCTTCTTCAGAAACCCCAGCATTCTCCAAACACTGAAGCTTTAATGCTTGAGATTGTGAAACAAATCACACATTTAAAAAGTTGATGTGGGGCTCAGGGTGTGGCTCTGTGGTAGAGCACAGTGCCTAGCATGTGCCAGTCCCTGGGTTCCATCACCATGAAGAAATACGTTGATTAATTTAACAAATTTAAAAGCCGGGCATGGTGGTACATACCTGTAATTCCACTACTTGGGAGGCTGAGACAGGAGGATCGCAGGTTTGAGGCCAGCCTCAGCAACTTAGCAAGACCCTATCTCAAAATAAAAAATGAAAAAGGCTGGGGGTATGGATCAGAGGTAGAGCAGCCCAGGTTCAACCCTCAGTACCAAAGAAAAGGAAAGGTAAAAAGAGAGAGAGAAAAGAAAAAGAATGTGAGGGGCTCAACGGGGGGCGCTTTGAGAAAGTTCCTCAGATCCAGAAGAATCTAGAGCCCTGCTTTCCTCTCAGAACCAGTGGACCCTCTACCTTCCCTCCAACTCTTCTTTTTAGGAAGATCCCTAACATAGAGTCCTTCAGAAATATCCTCAGGCCACACATTTGACAGCACAGAGACGCACAGCACCTGCCCTGTCCTCTCCCTAAACGGGAGCCCTGTGGCCTTGACCGTCACCTGCGCTGACGCTGAGTGAGCTTTGCTATTAGAAAGACAACATGGCCTGCCAGGTGCAGGGGCGCAGGCCTGTAATCCCAGCCCTTGGGAGGTTGAGACAAGAGGATTGCGGGTTTGAGGCCAGCCTTCACAACCTGTTTCAAAATAAAAAATAAAATAGGGCTGGAGGTGTAGCTCAGAGGTACAAAAAAAAAAAAAAAAGAATAGTAACTATTTGTATACCATTCGTTTTTCTTAAGATTTCCAAAGCTCATCACGTATGAGGGGAGCCGTGGGAAGGACGCTTGCTTGCTGTTGCCTTTTTGCTTTTCTTGTCTAAATGACTAAAACCAGTGCTCGGAGTCAGGACTGCACCTGAGATCACACCTGCAGCATCTCCCCCCGCGCCCGCCCCATCCCTGCTAAGCAGCACAGGGTCACGCCGTCGGCCCATTTGAGGAAAACAGCACAATGTGTGACAAGTTGGTAAGGGAGAAGCATCCCCTTTTGATGCCAGGACATTTTACCTCCTGGTGGCACACGCCGCCACCCGTTAAGAAACTGAGCTGGGTGCGGGCGCTGGTAACTCAGGTGCTAAAATGAGAACAAGGCAGAGAATAGCAGGGCTCCGCACAAGGAGACACGCACGTTTCTTAAGTGTTCCATTATTTTACAACAATTTGCTTGCACCCCAAGTCATCAGTGACGATGCTCTGCATGTGTATTCTCATTTAACCCTAAGATTCCCCCAAGCCCTGGCGTCGGCTGCCAGAAGCCGCCCCTACCGCACAGGTGCGAGGAACCGAGACGGCGCGCCCAGCCTCCCGCAGCCCGCGCGCCTCTTAGGAACCGCGAGGCCAAGCACTTTTATACCCTTGCCTTTTTCACTTTTATACCCTTGCACTTTATACCGTCCCTTGCCTCGTTCAGGTTTGTGCCAGGGTTAGATGGTCACCTGCTGCCGCTGCCGCCACCCTCCAAGTTGGATGCAGCGTTAGGCTGTGGTCCAGAGCGGGGACACTGTTCTAAGACAGCAGTGTCTCCCTCCCTCCTCCTCTGCTCTTAGGCATGCTTGTTTCTGTGCGCTGCAGTGGGAGCAGGACCAGGCACGACATGCGCACTGTGCGTGCACGCCTACATCTCAGCAGCCCGGTGCCCCAGGCCGACTCAGCAAATGCCCCACCTTTGTTGTGCCTCACTTAAAATGGTGCTTCTTCAGTTGTCTGTCTTCTATTCTGTTTTTCTTTTGTAAGGTGCTGTATATAAGTTGAATATATTATGCACATATCCTACCCAATGGGTAGAACAAAAAACCAATTGTTAATACTGTACTATAATGTATACCGATTTTAACAGAAATGGCATAGAATTTGTGAATGCCTGTGAGCTTTGTCCTCTTTTGTAAGGAAATTTGCAAATGAATGCATACAGATAAAGTCTATGTAGTTTATTTTCCTATTAATTATCAATATTATAACACAAGGATATGTCTGAGAAAACTAGCAACAGTTTATGACCAGCAGAAATCTATATAGCAATTGAGAGTTGCATCTTTGCTGTGAAGACACTTTTAAAATATTTTTAAAAATCCCACAGCTTCTTGGCTGCCACTAAATGCTTCTTATTTTAATCTCTTTGGCCTTGCTCTATAGGACCAGTGTTATATTCTAGCCAGAAAAAAGAAAATTACTTTTCCACTTCTCTGTGAGCAGACATTAATGCCGGCTTTGCCGCATGAGTAGCCGGGCCACAGAGAGACAGGCACAGTTTTGTTGTTCAAGTGGCAACAGGAGTGGGTGACCCGGCTCTGCTCAGCTTCAGGGTCACCTGTGGCCACGCACACCCCGAGTCTCTCTGTGCCTTTTCCTCTTACAAACCGGAGCTGGGGAGCATTGGACCGACGGTGGAGTTTGTAGGGCGCGGGAGCCTCAGGAAAACCCAGCCCACGCCGGAACCCTGCTTTTGGGGACAGTGTCTTGCAGTGGCGATCCCCAGAAAGCTGGCTGCCACAGCCAGGCCAAGGATCTTCCGCCCCATCCTAGTGGAACCCTCTGGCCGTCCTGTCCCCAAACCAGCCAGGTCCTCAGCTGGAGATCACGTTTTCAGTTGCTATGGTTTCTCCTCCCTTCCGGCTCAGTTTTCTAGTGTCTTGTTACTTCTGCATCTCCCTTTAGATATTCCAATATATTTTTTTTTAAAAAGCAAAAGAAAGGCTTCTAACCCCATATCCATCAAAACCACTGTTGGGTCTGGGGTGTGGGTACCGGGTGTTGTCAGTAAAGGCAATCGGTAGGTCTCTGCCAGGCTTCGGATGTGTCCTGCCCCCAGATGGCAGGCTCGCTGACCCCATGTCTGTTAACTGCTCTGCGGTGTATTTCTGATTTTGAGATCACAACAGAATCAGCCCCTTGTTCTCCAGAGAAAAGTTATCACCGATTCTCCTTAACCTGCAAATGCCTCCCCAGTTCCACTCCTGCGCGGAAGGGGTTAAGTCCACCCTTCCTTTAGCACCTACCTGTTTGCAAGGGCTGTGGAAAGGTGACCACCCATGTGTCCTGGATCCCAGCCGGTGCCCCGCCACTGGAGGGCGCGCTTAGAACCCAACGCCAGACCTCAGGCTCCTTACTATCGCAGACAAGGCTCCCCCTCCCCAGAGAAGGGTGAGCTTGAGAACGTTCTGGAACATTTAACTGAGGCATTAACACACGTGACCACGTCGCTGCTTCCTTCCTGCAGACCCGACCGAGGCCGGAACCTCCCCGTGGGCGCTGGTTCCGTCTGACGTGCACGTTGGTATATTGCTAGTTTCTCATCTCATGGCTTTTGAAAATCACATTTTCTAATTGTATTCTTGTCTAGTTTAAAGCTGTTTTAAAATATATACCATACTATTCACCGCATTTAGTTCATGTAATTTTTATTATAAAGCAATCGACTAAAAAAGTACAACTGTATTTGAATGTTTCAATCATTGTGAGCTATGATAATCAAAGTCATGAAAGTCCTTTTTCTTTTCTTTTTTTTTTTTTAAACGACCATTGTGCTTCCTTTCCAACATGACTCCTAGTTATACCCAGGAGGCGATGCCCGGCTACCATCTGTCTGCCTCTTTGACCTGAGTGATGGTGACGTGGTTCTTGGGTCTGTAATTGCAACACTTTCAAAGGCAGATGTTGTGCCGAGTTGCTGTTTGTTTGCTAGGAATTGGGTTTTTCTGCTTGTTCTTAATGCTGCGGTCAAGCCATAACACAAACATCATTAAAAATAGTCAGTGACATACATTTGTCCCCTGGTAGTTTTTATTTGCGTGTGTGTGTGTGTCAATCTTTCAGCCACACCATGCATAAACAAAATAACTGATGTGTTTAAGACCTGTCTCGGAGGAACACTTCCTTTTTTGGGGTGCTGGGACTGGACCCAGGGCCTCGCGCATGCCGGGCACGTGCTCTCCCGCGGAGCCGCACCGTGAGCCCAGAGCAACGCTCAGGTGTTCCCGCTCCGTGTGCCACCAGCTCCTCGTCACTGCGAGTCTTCAAAAGCCGCTGCTTCCTAGGCCACCGGAAGCAACTCTGGGCAGATGGCTTCACAGAAGGGAGAGGTCACAAAGGACACTGACCCTCCGGAGGACTCTGGATGGGCGGCACGCAGCAAGCAAAGGGGACCTGGTCCAAGACGAGCGAGGTTTCCGACAGCAGCTGGCCCACAGCACTGGAGTCTTCAAAGTCGGTATTTCTTACATTGACAGATTAGAATATTATATCTGTGCTGGAATAAGTACACGGATACCAGATGACATGATTGTGTATAAAAACATATAACCAAGCACAGTACTTGAAGTTAACTTAGTTAGCATGGCTTAGGTTTGCATTTCTGCATGTGCACGATGAACAGACGGCAACTGAGTGAGTGTGTGTGTGTGTGTGTGTGTGTGTGTGTGTGTGTGTGTCACTGGTGGAACCCAGGATGCCAAACCCTGCCCCTTTTATTTTTTGTTTGGAAACAGAGTCTTGCTAAGTTACTACATGCTGGCCTTAAACCTGCGGTCCTCCTGTCTCTGCCTCCCGGCTGAAAACTGAAAATTAAAAAATGCTATTGAAGTAATTGTATGAGCCTGAAATTCTAGTCATTCTGAATTACCTTACGATTATTTTGGACAGGGGATTAGAAAAGAGCTATAAGGAAAAGAACAAAAAGAAAAGGATTTCTAGCCAGGCCTGGTGGTCCACACTTGTGATCCCTGCACCTGGGAGGCTGAGACAGGAGGATCACAGGTTCAGGGCCAGCCTTAGCAATTTAGTGAGACCCTGCTTTACAATAAAAAATAAAGGGCTGGGGGTGTAGCTCAGAGATAGAATGCCCTGGGTTCAATTCCCAGTACCAAAACAAACAAACAAATAAATAAAGAAGAAAAGAAAAAGCTTCCCCGAGGCGGGGAAAAGAGAGAGAGAGAGAGAGAGAGAGAGAGAGAGAGAGAGAGAAGCAGGCTTTGGTGTCAGTAGCCAGAGGGGGCTCTTGGGCCACAGGAGACCAGGGGAAAGAGGGACAGAGATCTCAACCTCTGGACCCACTGTCGCGCGGGGCCTAATGCCTAGCACCTTCTAGACAAGTCTCTAGAGCCCTGGGCTTCCCAATGCTTGAACCTGGGGATGCTGGGGATTCCCCTTCCACCTGTGCTGCGCGGCGGTCCTCAGCCCCTCCAGGGGAGACACTAAGCAAGTCCCCGCGAGCGAGCGCGCGTGCGTACACTCTCTCTCTCTCTCTCTCTCTCTCTCTCTCTCTCTTTGGTGGTGCTAGGGATTGAACCCAAAGGTGCTCTACCACTGAGCTACACCTCCAGTCCTTTTTATTTTTTATTTTGAGATTGGTTCTCACTAAGTTGCTGAGGCTGGTCTCAAGCCTGCGATCCTCTAGTCTCGGCCATTCCTGGGTTAACTTATTCATTAGCTTGGTTTTTGGTTGGTACAGGGGATTGAACCCAGGAGCGCATGCTCAGCCCTTTTTATATTTTTGAAACAAGATCTCACTTTTGGACACACTGGTCTGGAAGCCGCGACCCTCCCATCTCAGCCACCCAAGCGCTGGGATCGCAGGCGTGACCCGCCACACCCACTCAGCTCCTTTTTTTTTTTTTTTGCGGTACCGGGGATTGAACGCAGGGGCGTTCTACCTCCGCGCTACACCCCCGGCCCTATATTTTTTATCCTTTATTTTGAAACCGGGTCTCACGAAGTTGCAGAGGGCCTCACTAAGGAGAGAGAGAGAGAGAGAGAGAGAGAGAGAGCGCTGAGGCTGGCCGTGAACCCGGATCCTCCGGTCTCCGCCTCCCAAAGTACTGGGATTACAAGCGTGCGCCACCATGCCTGGCTATCATAAGCTCCTTTTAAAAACAGCAGTTATCGCCTGCTCGCTTAGCTGAATCCCCAAAAATCCCACTGGCCAGGCGGCCCCTCCCTCCACACCCCGGGATGGCGACCGTCCTCTGGGACCTTCAGAGCCACAGGGAGGGCTTCGGAGTCCAACGCGTGTCCTGCCTCTCCGTGATACTTGCAAGTGACAGTTCATAACGAGCCTGTTACTTGGAAGATCATTATTGAATTTTCCTGTTACATAGAAGATCATTATTAAACTTCACTGTTTTGATGTTTGCTTTAAATGGATTCTAATTAAAATGCACATTTTAAAACTGCAGCCAAAAGGTAAAACCGTTGCATTGTAAATTCAGTTTTAATGCCATGTTTTTGTCAAGATATTGGCTTTTGCACTAGTAATGCAAACATTCGTCTTACTGTGCACTCATTAAAAAAATATGAGACGCGCAAAAGCTACAGTCTTAGCCATTTGAACTGAGCAGAGTGTGACTGAAAGCACAAACTTTCAAAAGGCCTCACCAGTACGCATGTACATTGTCTTTAAACCTAAAAACACTGGCTCTTATGTAGCCCCCCCCCCTTTTTTTTGGCACTGGGGAATGAACCCAGGGGCATTCTACATCTGAGCTACACCCCCAGCCCACTTTTTATTTTTTGTTTCTGAAACAGGGTCTTGCTATGTTGCTGAGGGTCTCACTATATTGCTGAGGCTGGCCTTGAACCTGCGATCCTCCTGTCTTGGCCTCCCAAGTACTGGGCTTATGGCTGTGTGCTACTGTGTCCGGTTTACCCCATTATTCCAAATGTTCAGTACAGAGATTTGTTTTTTTGTTTTTTTTTTGGTATTGGGATTGAACCCAGGTATTCTACCTCTGAGCTACACACCCAGTCCTTTTTATTTTGAAACAGGGTCTTGCTAAATTGCTGAGGCTGGCCTCGACCCTGTGATCCTCCCGTCGGGGGTCCTAAGTACTGGGATTGTAGGTGTGTGCCACGTACCTTGCTTGGTTTTGTTTTTTAATGAAGCACATGGGGACAGGGCAGGGGGAGTTTCTTAGAGCCTCAATAATAAAAGATTAAGATCCAAAGAGTTGATTTGGGGAGAATAGTTCGCATTAAGCTTCCTTTCTGCCCGTCCCCCTTTCTGTTCTGCACGTGCCTGGCTTGGTCCTCAGGGTTCAGTATAGCGGGGCTGTCCTATAGCACTGACCTCCTGCCCCACCCCTCTGTGCTCTGTGACCCCTTTGCACATGACCCTTCTGGATCAGTCGGCAGGCACTCAGTCCTGTCCCCTGGTGGGCTCCCGCCATGAATGGACGTTTTCTGCATTTCTCATTGGTATTCTTCACATCTAGCTCTTAGGTCAGCCCATAAGAGCTAGAGTGGGGGCCGCGGCCCAGTCCTGCCTCACCGTCCATAGGGAGGGGCTGCCATGGCCTTAAGGAGCCCCAATCTTGCTGTACAGCCTTGAAGCGTGCAGACACATACAGCACAGTAGCCACGGCCTGGCAGGTCCTGTGGGTGCTGACCCCGCCCACGGCTGCCCTGGCCAAGGCTGCTACAGAGCACCCCCTGCTGGCCCAACAGGGACCTGTAGGTGCTGCCCCCGCCCACAGCCTCCTGTGGCCTAGGCTGCTGCAGAGCTCCCCCTGCTGGCCCAGCTGGGACCAGCAGGTGCTGCCACAGCCCACAACCTCCTGAGGCCCAGGCTTCTGCAGAGCTCCCCCTGCTGGCCCAGCTGGGACCAGTAGGTGCTGCTCCCGCCCACCACCTCCTGTGGCCCAACAGCTGTAGAGCTCCCCCTGCGGGCACAGCTGGGACCTGTAGGTGCTGCCCTTGCCCACAGCCTCCTGTAGCCCAGGCTGTTGCAGAGCTACCTCTGCTGGCCCAGCTGGGACCTGTAGGTGCTGACCCCACCCACTGCCTCCTGTGGCCCAGGCTGCTGCAGAGCTCACCGTGCTGGCCGAGCTGGTACCTGTAGGTGCTGCCCCCGCCCACTGCCTCCTGCAGCCCAACTGCTGAAGAGCTCCCCCTGCTGGCCCAGGTGGGACATGTAGGTGCTGTCCCTGCCCACAGCCTCCTGTGGCCCAGGCTGCTGCAGAGCTCCCTCTTCTGGCCCAGCTGGGACCTGTAAGTGCTGCCCCCACACACAGCCTATAGTGGCCCAGGCTGGTGCAGAGCTCCCACTGGTGGCCAAGCTAAGACCTGTGGGTACAGCTCCCTCCCACAGCCTCCTGTGGCCCAGGCTGCTGCAGAGCTCCCCCTGCGGGCCCAGCTGGGACCTGTAGGTGCTGGCCCCAACTACAGCCTCCTGTGGCACAGGCTGCTGCAGTTCTCCCCCTGCTGGTCCAGCTGGGACCTGTAGGTGCTGTCCCCGCCCACAGCCTCCTGTGGCCCAGGCTGCTGCAGAGCTCCCTCTGCTCGCCCAGCTGCAAACTGTAGGTGTTGCCGCCACACACAGCTTTCTGTGGTCCAGGCTGTTGCAGAGCTCCCCTGCTGGCCCAGCTGGGACCTGTAGGAGTTACCACCACCCACAGCCTCCTGTGGCCCAGGCTGCTGCAGAGACCCCCTGCTGTCCCAGCTGGGATCTGTGGGTGCTGTCCCGTCTCCCCCTCCCCCATAGTCTCTTGTGGCCCAGGCTGCTGCAGGGGACTCCCTGCTGGCCCAGCTGGGACCTGTAGGTTTTGCCCCCACCCACAGCCTCCTGTGGCCCAGGCTGCTGCAGAGCTCCCTCCGCTGACTCAGCTGAGACTTGTAGGTGCTGCTCCCGCCCACAGACTATTGTAGCCCAGGCTGCTAAAGAGCTCCCCCTGCTGGCCCAGCTTGGACTTGTAGGTGCTATCCCCATGCACAGCCTCCTGTGGTCCAGGCTGCTACAGAGCTCCCCCTGCTGGCCCAGCTGGGATCTGTAGGTGCTTCCCTGCCCACAGCCTCTTGTGTCCCAGGCTGCTGCAGAGCTCCCCCTGCTGGCCCAGCTGGGACCGGTAGGTGCTAAACCCGCCCACAGCCTCTTGTGTCCCAGGCTGCTGCAGAGCTCCCCCTGCTGGCCCAGCTGGGACCTGTAGGTGCTAAACCCTCCCATGGCCTCCTGTGGCCCAGGCTGCTGCAGAGCTCCCCCTGCTGGCCCAGGTGGGACCTGTAGGTGCTTCCCCTGCCCACAGCCTCTTGTGGCCCAGGCACTGCAGAGCTCCCCTTGCTGGTCCAGCTGGGACCGGTAGGTGCTAAACCCTCCCACAGCCTCCTGTGGCCCAGGCTGCTGCAGAGCTCCCCCTGCTGGCCCAGCTGGGA
>PVJS01019387.1:0-33771 GCA_004027185.1 Glis glis | reverse complement strand
AGAGAGAGAGAGAGAGAGAGAGAGAGCTGAGGCTGGCCGCGAACCAGGATCCTCCGGTCTCTGCCTCCCAAAGTACTGAGATTACAAGTGTGCGCCACCACGCCCGGCTGAGTTTTTACTTTTATTTGTATCTTTTGTTTCAAACTTTGCAAAAATAGTTTTTAATTAAAATTCTGTCTAGGTATAAGTACAAATATTGCTATCCAGTCTATTTACATGTAATCCTTTAAGATGAAATATTAAGTCAGTAAGTGTTATTATTTTGGCTTAACAGAGGATCAAGATATATGGGGGAGGAATTTGGAAGACCTCCCCATTCTGTGTTAATCTTTGCAACCTTATCAGTAATATTAAAAAGTGTCTCGCAAATTACAGAGGAAGTAAGCATGAAAAATATCTGGTTCAGTATAGTTGAAGTGTTGGTAAATAAACAGAAGTCTAGCCTGCTATGAGTTTAGGATTATCAGGAATTAGAAGAAAGGGAACTATATTTCAGCTAAGTTCCTTCACTGACTCTTTGAAGGCCATTTTTAGGAGGAGAATTTAAATGATTGAACTGCTATATGTAATAGTTCTTAATAATCCCCCAAAGCATCCAACTGGGGTACTTTTCATTCACAGAAGTACATAAACGGGGAATAAAAGTTAAAGAATAAATCACAGCAGCGATTTTCATGTATTAGGAGCGAGGGCCGCTCTATTTTGTATTGTGGGAAGGCCTCCCTGGCAGAGCGCACAGGTGCAGGTGACCCAGGCAGCCTTGCCTGCAGTGCTTGAAGAGCAGCCAGGAGGCCGGGATGCCTGGTGGGGAAGGACCCAGGAGGAGAGGAAGAAGAGGGAGTTC
Source organism: Glis glis (assembly GCA_004027185.1). Classification (NCBI taxonomy): domain Eukaryota; kingdom Metazoa; phylum Chordata; class Mammalia; order Rodentia; family Gliridae; genus Glis; species Glis glis. Next base: position 32,927 of record PVJS01019387.1, on the reverse strand, counting down.
AGAGAGGTCACAGGCCACTGGATCATGTTTGGTCTTGTAGGCAGTCTGAAGGACTAAAGTTTTTATTTTTAGTGATATGGAAAGTCATTGGAATGTTCTAATCAGTCACATGAGTTGTCATTGGCTATAGAGATCCTTGTGGCTGCTTCACAGGGAGAGGAATGGTAGGACAGAGGGTGGGAGTGGAGAGACCAGCTAGAGGCCACCGAAGCAGTCCCAGGAGGGCCCCTGAGCAGGGGTGGGGATGGTGAGGATAGGGGAATTCAGCATATATTTTAAAGGACAAGCAGGATTTGAACTGCTTGTGGGAATGACTGAGAGGGAGGCATCAAGAATAATCGTAGAGCTAGGCGTGGTGGCGCATGCCTGTAATCTCAGTACTTGGGAGACTGAGACAGGAGGATCGCAGATTCCAAGCCAGACTCGGCAACATAGCGAGACCCTCTACAACTTAGTGAGACCCTGTCTCAAAATAAAAAATAAAATAGGGCTGGGGGTGTAGCTCAGAGGTAGAATGCCCCCAGGTTCATTCCCCAATTCTCGCCCCCCCCCAAAAAAAGAGTAATCACAGGATGTTTCTAGATGAAAGGATGCAGTTCCCATTTATGGGACTAAGGAGGAGAGGTTGAGAGGTGAAAGTGTGGGTTCATTCTTGGATACATTGAGCTGTCAGTTGAAATGCAAAATGTGAGGTTGCAGTTCAGGGAGGAGCCTTCCTGGAGATAAAAATTTGGATTTTGTTCTAGTATAGGGTTTTATCTAAAGCTGCTAGACTGGATGAGACCACTTAGGAGGTGAGTGTTGGTAGAAAAGCTCCCAGCAGACTGAGCCCAGAGCACTCCCTGGTTTGGAATTGGGAGATGAGAAGTTACCAGCAGAGGAGGACACAGGACACAGAGCAGGTGAAAGGGAATTTGGGTGTGTGTTGGCAGCCAGGGTGTGAAAGCATTTCAAGGGGAGGAACCCACAGCTCCAGCTAAATCCCGCTTCAAGCTCAGCAGCATGGAGCAGTGCCTGGCGTCCTTGACCAGGCAGGCAGCAGTGTTGAGTGAGGCCTGGCTAGGGAGGGTCCTGGAGAGGACAAGGTAGGGGAAGGGATTGTCGGCAGCGAATATAGACAGTTCTCCTGAGGAAAAAACGAGCTGAGAAATGAGTGGGAGCTGGAGTAGGAAATGAGGTCGAGAGAAATTTTTGGTTTTGATTTTCTTTTTTTAAAATGAGTGTAAATACAGCATGGGAATGATCTAGCAGAGAGACACAAGGGAGGGGGACTGCCGCGGTGCTGGGCTTGCATTGGCCAGAGGAGAAGGGAGCCAGCACAGAAAAGGGGCCTGGGGAAAGGGGGTCTTCCACAGGTGCACAGGTCGTCCAGTGAGGAGCAAAGACCTCTGTGCGTGGGCACAGATGCAGGTTGGTGATTGGACTTGGTGGGCATAATAACATTGGAGTTTTGGGGCTATGCAATTTTTTTTGTTTTAGTTTCTGTGACCTATCCCAGACAGAGGTCTGAAGGTTGTGGGAATGAGAGTAAGGAAGGATTGGGGAGAGAAGGCATTCTAACAAATAAAGTGTAAAGCTAGTGATCAGTAGATATTTAGAACAGCTGTGGCCTGTCCTAAGCTATATTGTATTTTGTCTCTGTTCCTCCCCCTCAGTGAAAACCTATAGCACATGCAAGCTAGCTCTCTGATGCTCCAGCTCCTTCCTCAGTGTATAAATGTATGTATGTATGTATGTATGCACACACACTTCTGTTGATGCAATGTAATTATAAATCATAATGAGATTCAAAGTGATATAAGCATGCGTGCACACATCGCTGGGTATATTCCCTTCCTTAGTTCTCCCACAGCACCATGGACTCAGGGCTCTGGTGCAGCACACTTTAAAGAGTCGAGACCATGGGGGGAGATTACAATATAATCTTTCCTGCCTTCATTTTTAAATCCTTTCTTCATACTTCAGAATAGAGAGCTTCTTCCTTTTTGTGCCATGTATCCCTCTGGCAGTGGAGGACAGCCTAGGGACTTTCTCCTCAAGATGATTTTTAAATGCAAAACAGGTCGTAGTATTGTAAAGGAAGCCAATTAATGAAATATAGCTTTCAAAATATACAAAGCACAATTGGGATGTAATGATGCATGAGTCTTTATTACAGACTCTAGTGACAGGTCTCATGACTGCCTTGATTTCAGAGTAGTAAGATAAACAATATTTCAAGATACTGTAATAGCTGAGATATGATATGAAAATAATTGTGATTTCCATTGGTGACTAGGTCAGTGGTATTGATAATAGTTCTGTGACTTGTTGCCTATATTAGTAATTAGAAGAAATCCTAAATTTCAATTAGAGACTGATAACAATGAGACAAAATCTTTTCCTAGGTGTTAGAAATAAAAAACACGATTAACCTTAAATTTCTTTAAGTCACATGTATAAATATATACCTCTGGTTTAAATTTTGCAGAATATTATAAATAGATGCCATATATTTTAAATTGAAAGAGCAGAGTGCAATGACAATTAAATATAGTTTTGGGGAAGTATTCCCTCTTAGTAATGGAACATGTCTTTTATACTTGATAGGAAATTATTTTTATTTATCATATTTTACTAGATTAATTTGTTTTACTCATAGTCTAGTAACATACTCTTTGAGCAATCCTCTAATTTATAGAGATTTTAATATTATTTTATCTTGTAATATTTATTCTGTGGTTACTTGAATTTTTATATGTATGTATTTATGCAAACATAAATGAGTCTATTGAGGTAATTGTAAAGCTGTTTTATTAGTGCTTGGCACATAATAAGCACCACACAAATAAAATAAGGAACCATAAACATACATATACACAAACATTTATTCCTCTCCTGTTATCAGCCTGTCTGTAAACCCTGTGAGCGTGAGGACCTTGTTTGCCCTGTACATCTCCTTGTCCCCGGTTCCTGGCATAGAGTCTGGCTCATAGTATGCTGTCAGTAAATGTTTGTTGCATGAGGTGAACCCCCAAGGAGCGGTGGTCTTATAAAGTGGAAAAAGATGGAGGAAGAAGAGATTATTCAGGCAACTCATGCTGAAGGTAGACGCATTTCCCCCTCTTACCTTTTTCTATTCAGTGCGATTAGTGAGTGTTTCTTACAGATACAAAATGAACATGTTATCGCAGGTGGAAAAGGTGCAGGGAGGTACAGTTTTTAGGGGATACACTGGTGTGGCTACCTTGTTTCTTTATGGCCAAGCTTCATTTTTATTGGATGCCAATAGGCCACATCAGCTCAGCAGCATTTTAAATATAATCTGTGGGCTAACACAGCTATTTGGAAGAAGAGTTATTCAATTAAGCCATATAGATAGGAAAAACATGTATGTACACAGACTTATGGAAATTATTTTATGTTTACTTTTAATCAATGATAGACATTTTAGCATATATTCAACATCAACCATTTATATGTCAAAGGATTTATATAAACTGTTTAGCTGTATTTTTTTTTTTTTTTTTGCGGTACTGGGGATTGAACCCAGGGGCGTTCTACCTCTGCGCTACACCCCCGGCCCTATTTTTTATACTTTATTTTGAAACCGGGTGTCAGAAAGTTGCGGAGGGCCTCACTAAGTAGAGAGAGAGAGACAGAGAGAGAGAGAGAGAGAGAGAGAGAGAGAGCTGAGGCTGGCCGCGAACCCGGATCCTCCGGTCTCCACCTCCCAAAGTACTGGGATTACAAGCATGCGCCACCATGCCTGGCTAGCTGTATTTTAATATTACTGAAACTAGGATGATAATATATTTACAGTGTTTCTTTTTCTAGTTCCAGTTAGCATAGTAATGAAACTACATTATTGATTTTTTTTACATTTATATACTTGCCAATTCAGTAGGGGATTAAAATATTTTACAGGGTCATGAAATTAATCAGCAGGATTTTCTTTTCCTAATGGCAAGCACCCCCATTAAAATGATCACATTCCATGTACCTTAGTTTTTGATTATCATTGTTTTATTTCTCTTCCTTAAGAAAAGGCAGAGCAACTACTAGACTTTATATAAAGCAATTTTATACTTGCCAATTGATCTTCCCTTGGGGGCTACTGTACATTTTATAAATAGCTTGCTGACTTCGAAGAAACATAGTTCTGTTCTTAGGAACTCATCTGGAAAGGGCATTTCTTTGGGGGATATGGAGACCATGTGTGGAATTTCAGCTACAGGAAAATTCTGGGATTTAGACAGAGAAATATTAGGTGGTTTAAAATTGAAAGTCCATTGGTGAAAAATTGTTTTGCTCTTAATAGCTATATTTTATGCTTTTAGAAACTAATCTATTGTGGATTCATGGCCCCCAGTATGGAGTCCTCAGATTCCCAGGGACCTGCAAACCTAGATTGGTACCACTGATTATTATACTATTGTGGTCAAAAGTATTGATTTTTGCAGTAGTATGTTTTTGATTTATTAAAAATGAGCAAATGTTCATTATTTAAAATTATTGTTTAGTTTCCTAAAATTTTATAACATAGAGCTTATGACATAAAAATAAGAAGTTCCTTTGGGAAAGAGTTATGGTAGTTCAAAGCTTGACCTATAGAACCATCAATGTGAGACTGCTACATCCAGAGATTTTAATTTATTGAATTACTATATTCAATTATAAGGCTACCTAACTGGAATTTACTTTACAGTGGGTCTCAGAGTTTAAATTACTTTTCTACCACATTAAAATTTTGATGAAAGATGCAAGTGGTTTTATGATATTTCTGTGATGAGAATATGCATGGAGACTGTATATATTATTATATTATAATGTGAGGAATGTGTGATACTAAGTCATATTTTTAAAGTAAAGCAACTTTTATTGTACTTGAATTAAGAGATTCCCAAAATAAGCTTTACTATTTTCAGGCCAGTGTTTCTCTCTCTCTCTCTCTCTCCCTCACTCACTCTCTCTCTCTCTCCCTCACTCACTCTCTCTCTCTCTTTCCTGTTTTTTGGAGAGAGGAGGATAAAGTCATGGTTAGACTAGCAGCACATGCCACCATCAAGCCTCAAACTCTCTGAACATATTTCAAACTCTATCCTCAGTTCTCCAAATCATTGTAAAAAGCGATGAAGCTGTTACTGAGGATTGAATTGTGAATGAATTAAGCATTTAAAATTTTAAAATAAACATTAAATGAATAATTATAGAATTGCCCCCAATTTATAGTTCAATTTAATTTTTAAGAAAGCTTTGCTTATCTCATTCTTAAATGGCTTAGAAATGTCAATTAGAAACTCTTGTAATTAACAGGATGGTATTCTAAATGCCTAACCTCAATTCTTCTTACTGAAAGTTATGCTTACTCTTTCTTTCTCCATGTGTAATTGAAGGAAAATAACTATATTATTTGCATTTTCTCTGGGCTGCCTTCATATATTTGAGGGCTACTATGAAGTTCTCTATTTTTGGCTAGCTCTCTATTCTTCAAATCCCAAGCTGCTGCATTTATTTTATAACAATAATTTAGTATCCTGAAATGATAAAAAAATTGACATAATACTCTACTGTAATCCTAGTGTATATAAAGGAGAAATTACATAAAAGTAATTTTTATAAAAAAACACATTTTTCAAAAATAACAAACTTTAATATTGAAATGTGTGGGCATGACTATATGAGGGGTAATGTAGTTAGAGTTTTGTGCATATATGTAGCATTATTATGAAGAGCCTCGCTACAAATGGAGGCTAAAAAACGGTTTGTTGTTATCAGTGACTCAGAAACAACAAGTGATAATAAGATTGTTGATGCAAATTTTTGGTATGGTGGCCAGGCTCTGAATAAAATAAATGCCTTGATTTACATAGTTGTTGCCTTCTTGGAAAATTCAATGTATATTTCAATTCTTTGATAAATACTATGTGTTTGTAAAATGTAATAAAAGTCTAGATGTCGGTAAATATAAACGTATTTTTTGCTCATCAATCTCCAGTAACATATTCAAAAGTTGTGAGAGAACCAAGAAAATCCTTTGCTTGGGACCCTACCATGTGATGCAGTCAGCACAGCAGGCCTGTTCTCAGCTCATGAAAAACAACGATGCTCCTGAGTCACCCTGTGCTAACTTGTTCTCTAGAAGGTCAGCTCTAGGTGATCCCATTGAGAACCTTGGCTCCAGGTTGAGCATTTACAGTCAGGCTCTATTTTCTAAAGCATCAGTAGTTCTTTTTCCCCCTTACAGTCTATCCATTTCCCCCATCATACATGATAAGAACAAAGGATACACATTCCTTAATCTTGGACTATGCCTACAATATATTGAATGTGCAAACTATAATAATCTAGGTGTGAACGTGAATTTGTAAGCAAATTATTAGTTGCTAACAAATGATTGTGGGTGATTACTAAAGAGCTACTCTCATCTTTAAGCAGGATTCCAGTTCATATTGAGGGAAAATGTTTTATTTTAAAATATGTATGGGGATGATAACACTAAACATCTATATAGCACCTGTCTCTGACAGTTATTATGTTACTTGTATTCTGTCTCATTTTCTAAGCCTGATAACCATCTGATGAAGCAGCCATTACGAGTATCTTTATTTTACAAAAGAGAAATCAGAGCCATAATAAAAAGGTTATCTTGCTCAGTGGCACACAACTGTGAGGTAGTAGAGGCAGGACTTTCCGCTTTCTCTGACTCTGCAGCCATCCTGTAGACTGCAGTGCTGTTCAGCGAATCCTCAAAGGCTGATTGTCACCAAAATGGATCTAGCACATTCAGAAAACATCTCCCCATCTCTTTTCTTTTCTTCTTTTTTTTTTTTTTGCAGTACTAGGGATTGAACCCAGGGACATTCTACCTCCGAGCTACACCCCCAGCCCTATTTTTTATTCTTTATTTTGAAACAGGGTCTCGCTAAGTTGCGGAGGGCCTCACTAAGTAGCTGAGGCTGGCTGCGAACCCAGATCCTCCGGTCTCAGCCTCCCAAGTACTGGGATTACAAGCGTGCGCCACCATGCCCGGCTCCCCATCTCTTTTCTAATAGCATATTTATCTGTAATTCTTCCTACTTCCTTTCCTGCTTTTCCTTCTTTTGAGTCAGCGAGCCAGACGCATGAGATATAAAAGTGAATGATGCACACCATACACTTGGTGTTATTTCAGAGACATCGATGGGACCAAATGCTTGGAACTTGCCAACATCATGATACTCATCAGTGATAAGCCAGTGCGCTTCATCTTCCTGTGTGGTCTAGAAGGATAGCAGATATGAAAACACTGCCGTGGATGTACTTAACAAAAACTGTATGGATAATAAAACTCAGAAGGCAGAGCCGCGTGCTTATTTTTGGTTAATTACCTTCCCACTTCAACTAATGGGAAAGCCTGCTTCTCAGTTCTCTTGGCGCCAGCTACCATTGAAGAAAACGAGTTTGTATTGCTGCCCCCGGTAATACTGTGATTTCTAGATAAACACTGCCATCTGGGCTCCTGTGTGTTCTTTCCAGCATTAATAAATTTATTTAAATAAATAAAGTTCAGATGAGTTTTTGTGCTTGACAGAAGAATAATCAGATGTTATATTAGACATTTAGAGAGGACCGATTTGATCTTTCCACAATGTATACATGTGGAAAACATCACATTGTACCCCATTAGTATATGTAGTTATTATTACTGTTTAAATAAAATTTAAAAATAGCATTTGTTTGCAGTTGAGGACACAGTATCTTTTAGTTTTCTGCTGAAAGATCAGTGACAGCCCAGGAGAATACCCCCCTGCTCCCCAAAGTCATAGTAATGGTGGGGGGAGACTGACATTTAAGTACTCGAAATTTTGATTTTTTTTCTGCTTCTAAGGAGCTGGATTGGGAAAAATGGATTGTCTCAGGAAACAGATAACCTAGCTAGTCCCACGTAGGAAATGCGGTTTGTTTCTTTTGTAACATCTGCCGCTTGCTAGAGTCCCATGATCTTCAAACAGCTAGGGGACTGGGCAGCCTTCCATCTGCTACAGGGATGCCTTTTTTGAGGAAGCCAGGTGCTGTAATCCCAGTGGGTTCTCCTGACCCCTGGTTGGTCCACATGCCTCTGTTCTCTTCTTACATCTTCCTGTATCCATCCAGCAGCTATAACTCATAGAAAGCAGCGAGCTCCTGAAGGGCTGGGAAAGGTGGAGCTGACTCCTGCATCCGGACAGGAGAGGTCTCTTCAGGTAAAGGACTCAAGGTGGGGACCGAGAACTGCATGGTCGGCATTTCGGTCTTCAGGTGATTTTTTTCGCCTAGCAGTATGTAAATGGAGAAAGTCCCTTTCTAGTACAGAAGACCAGCTTTCAATTAATGCTACATAGGTACTAAGGTTTAGGCTTATAACTCTTCATATCTGTTTGCATTCCTGCTATAGGACCGAAGAAAAGGTTTTTTTTTTTTTTTACCCTTCCAAGGCATAATGAACCAGGCTAAAGCTTCTGTTTGGTGGTGGACACCATCTATGCTACAGGAGGAGGCAATAGAAAGGTCTCGATAGAAAGGTCCCATACAATGTGTGATCTATTAAAAAGGACTATACTTCAGAGGGAGGGCCTATCCTCTGGAAAATGCAAAAGCATATATTTGGAATTCTTTATAATAATTAGAAGAACATTTAGAAAATGGTTTTGCATAACAGAAGGTAGAAGATAGGAGATCTATGAAATTGCAGCCAGACCTCCAGGGAGAGAACAAACTCATATTTTAATAAAGGTTAGGAAAGATTGCAAGGGACACTAAGATTGAGAGTGGGATTCAAACCCTTGGAGGAGACAAGAAAAAAATTCATGTTTTGAAAAACGAAAACAATGACATGAAGAACAAACTTGAGAGACATCCTTACAGAGGAGAATCAAGAAATTAAAAAATGAAATAAAAGGTAATAAATGTCAAAGAGTACTGAAGTGCAATCTGAGAAAGATGAATATAAGTAACTAATGAAAATGTGAAAAAAATACAGCCTTACTCCTATGTGGGGAAGTATAAATGAAAATAAAGGTGATTTCTCACTTTGTGCCAAATTAGCAAATATTAAGCAAACAGCAACACACTTTTGATATGAATTCAGTGAAAAAGTATGGATGGAAATATATAGCTATTTAGGCAGTTGGGTAACATTTTCTTCAAAAGAGTAGCACTTTATTCTAAATGAATAATCATACCAATATAAGACTATATATAATGATAACAATTTTGAATACATACAGCAAACTATGAGACATTTAAGTGTCATGATAGTTTATAGCCTTAAAATTTATCATTTTGAAAATATTTAATGATACAGAAATATCCTTCTAATATTTGTAGTTTCTGCGTTTTCCAAGCTGGATGCTAAGACAGTAACAAGGAAAATATATTTATTGGGAAATAAATTTGGGAAGCTTCTTGCTTCCCATATTTGTTATGACTTGTTTCCCATGCCATTTATTACTATTGCTTTTAAAAATAATAATAAACAGTAGCATATTTTAGGATCTGAAAAGTCCTGCAAACTGCTCACTTTACTTAAACCTTTTTGTAATATTTTGAACCACAGAACACTCTTTTTAGTAAAACAGATAATAATGTATGAATATCTCCCAGACTGTATCCATTTGAGAAACAGTGTTAAATGAAAACATACATAGATAAGAAATGGAAGTAAATATACTGAATAATTTAAAATTATCTCTGAATAGTAAAATTGTTGTATACTTGTATGGAACTCCTAAATTTTCTTCAACAAGAATTATTCAATAAGAATGCAATATTTTTGTTATAAAAATATAACAAATGTATATATAGAAGTTGGGGGACTCTGGCTATACAACTTAATCCCTAGAGGATTTAAAATGGAACCATCTTCCTGAGGGAATTCATATTATAGTTATTTCCCATTATAGAATTTTGACATAGATATTTATTTTAAAATGTGGTGAGAGATAGTTTAACTAGTTCTTCCCGAAATGTGGATAATGAGTTCAAACGGTCCCCCCCAAAAAAAACTGAAAGTTTTGTCCTGAGTCAAAGTAGAATGAAAATAATTTTTTGTTTATTTTGCTTTAATTAATAACTGAATACAACCTTTTTTATTTTTACAAACCCCAACCATAAGAAAAACAGGATAGGGATACTAATGTTGAGGGGCATGGGTGTGTACGCATGTATGTGTGTTTAAACTTTGTAACTTCATTTTCTTCATTTTTAATACATCAAAGAGAAAGACAGTGTAATCCTATCTCTTGAGTTTTTGTTCACCTCTTCCAAATCAACTTAAATTCTTTTAATTATTCACAGATGAGACTAAGTCCAGACAGATTTTTGTTCATGTTGTCGTTTTATTTTCTCTCTTTTTTAGCGATGACTGCCTTCTTTTTTGCAGCTCTGTTAATAGATAAGCATGTCAGCATAGCTTACTGTTGCCATAATCATGTTATTTCATTAATGCAAGAATTTTAGACTAATAGGCAGATCTGGAAGTAATTTAGATCCTTGCCTTTCTGAAGAATTTGAACTGTGGTCCCATCAGTCTGTCTAGAGCAAGTTAAATTGGGAGATGAGAGAACTAAGCTTCAAGAAGCTAGCTTTTATGTTACACTGGGCAGTATCCACTATAATTTGAAAAGTGAAATGGAAAGAAATGCATGTTCTAATTAATAATTCTTTTTAAAAACCAGCTTGCCATCTTTTCAGTTATTCAAGTTAATGTGTGTGTGTGTGTGTGTGTGTGTGTGTGTGTGTGTGTGATTTAAGCCGAAGACTACAGCACACAGCATTACTCCCCTTCCCACAAAGGATACTTGGATGCTGAAGAAACAAACCAGCCTAAATGTACTAACTGTGCATGAGGGTAGCATAGCGTTTCCCCACACATTATTTCATGAGGTAGGACATCAGGAGATCTTGTGCATATTTATTTTTAGAACAAAGATAGAAAGTACTAGAAGCCTCATATGGTCAACTGCTGCATTTTTGATTTGTTGAATACTTTGATCAGTGTAGTGTGGTAGTCTTGCAGCCAGATCTCAAACCAGGTGGCATAAAGATGATGAGCCTTAAAACAAGAGAGTTCGGTGACAAAGCTCTTTTTTTTTAAAGGTTAATATCCAAGTACTTAATATTTGAAAAATCCATGATGAGAACAAATAAAATATTTTTGAGTTATTTTGGCCCAGACTCTGTGCAAATTACTTAATTGCATATCAATGACTACAGGGCAGTGTGGTAAAGATTTCAAAAGTAAAACATGTTTGTTTCATTCAATGAAAAATCTTGTTCCTGGGTCTCCAGGAGCTCAGTTAATCATTTGCATAGTGACCAGCATAATTTTGGTGACTTTCATCTGTTACTAATTAAAACTTGGATATTTGATTTGAAATTCCTCCCCTCCCCTCAATCTCCCTCATTGGAATAAGAGGAGCACATTTTTCTGCCCCAATTTTTCCTTCACAAATGATTCCCTAATGCTTCCCTAAATTGGGTGGAAGTATTGCAGATGAAGGGAGAAATTGAAGGTTGAAAGAATTTAACAAATTAATGATGCTGTTACTTTGTTTTGTGTCTAGATTTTTGCACTAGTGGGAAATTCCTTGCTCCCCCCTCTTTGGATAGGTAGGAAATTAAATAAGGTATGAAAAACAGGTGATATATGCTATAAACTTGAAGAGAAAAAATGGTATATTTAGAAGCATTTAGATATCCAGAAGCATTTTCATGATGTTGAGTAAATACTGTTTCCAAATTGTCATCAGATGCTACAGAATCAGATATACATAGTCTTACAAAAGGCAGCTCTTGACACAAAGGCATTTCTTATTTAGTTTTTTACTCCTACATTTAAAATGCAGTTTCACATAATATCCATCAAGAAAATAAAAAATTGAGAAAAAAGATTCAATTTTTATGCTTTTATCAAACTTGTTTGTACCTCTCAATCTCTGTAGCCAGGTATATTCTTTTTCTCTTAAAAATTTTTTTAATGAAGATATATCTTCTACATATAAACTTTTTTTTGGTTTCTATAGAAGTTTGTACTTCCCCTGTCAATAAACACTTAAGATCATAGTATAGTAAATAATGTTTTATAATAATAAAACCAGCTTTGAAGCTTGGCTGACTTGGGTTTTCTTGATTCTAGCCTTTTCTGCTGCTATTCCATTTTTCAAGAAGTTCTTGGACTAAGTACACCTTATAGTTGCCTTTTATTTGTATCTCTCATGCAGTACCATGTCATTCCATTCCATTCTTTAGTCCTTTTAATGTGTATACATTTTTGTCTGTGCCTTGAGAGTTATAGGTAGGATATTGCAGTGATTAAGATAAAGGATGCTACAGTTGAGCTGGGTTCTAATCTTCTACTGACAAGCTGGTGATTTACAGGAAACTAATCCCTTTGTGTATCAGTTTCCTGAGGTACAAACATGGGATAATAATATCACTTACTTCCCAGAACTGTTGTTGAGGATTAAACGTGGTAAGTCATGTAACGTGCTTACAGCAATGTGTGGTGTGTATCTAAACTCCTTTATGTGTCTTTGAAGACTGATTAGATCTTGATATTTCCTGTTTCACCCAAGGGTTTTCCGTGACCCAGTATGATGTTTGCATTTCTGTTGGCCTAGTATAGATAGACTCTTTTCTTGGAATATCCCCCCATACTCTGTGAGTTTCCAGAGCACCCTGGACTCTGCTCTGGCTGCCTAAATGCTATTGGTGAGTGCCCAGTTGAGCCTCCTATCCCATCCTTTTCTTATTATCAAAGTAAAGACATGCTCTTTAGTAAGTACATAAACACATATTACCCAACTAGATCACAAACTTTTTGAATGTAGACACAGAAATGATATTTTATGGCATCTCTAAACATTCTTTTATCCTAGAACTAAGGGAGAAGATTTACTCAAGAAATACCTGCTTACTGTAAGATTATGCTTGTTGCTAATCCATTTTCCAAAGAGAAATTTAGATCAGAATTGGATTATACAATTTATAATTTCAGTTGTACATTTAATTAATAGATTAGAAACAATAAAAGGTTGATTTCACATTGTGTATCCCCTGAACATTGTTTGAATAAACTAGGATTGTTGTAAGGCTGAAATTTATCCAGGTGATGAATAATTTGTATTTACTGCTTATTATACTTTAGTTATGAGGAAACTATGCATTTCAATGGAAATAATAATAGTAGCAACAACAGGTAACATTACATAGTATTTATTATGTGCCACGTAGTACCTATCAACACCTAATCCTGACTGAAAAGCCTTTAAAAATAATGAAGTAATGATTAGTATAGCTGGGTTATAAGATGGTTCCATTCTTAGTCTTTTGAGGAACTTACATACTGATTTCCATAGTGGTTTTACTAATTTGGAATCCCACCAACAGCGTATAAGTATCCCTTTCCCACCACATACTCACCAGCATTGATTCTTGTTTGTATTCTTGATGATTGGCTTTCTAATTGGGGTTAGATGGAATCACAGTGCAGTTTTGATTTGCATCTCCCTGATTGCGTATGATGAGCATTTTTTTTCATATATTTGTCGTTCATTTGTATTTCTTCTTTTGAGAAGTTTCTATTCGGTTCAATTGCCTGTTTTTTGATTAGGTCATTTTTTGGTGTTGTTTTATGAGTTCTTTATATATTTTAGATATTAGTTCTCTACCAGAGGATATTTACATACCCATATTTATAGCAGCACATTTCACAATAGCCAAATTACCAAATTATGGAACTAACCTAGGTAACCATCAACAGATGAGTGGATAAAGAAAATGTGTTATATACACACTATAGAGTTTTACTCAGCCATAAAGAAGAACAAATTTATGTCATTTGCAGGAAAATGGATGGAACTAGAGAACATTATGATAAGTAAAATCATCCAGTCTCAGAAAGCCAAAGGACATATGTTTTCTTTCAAGTATGGAAGATAGAGATAAAATAAGAAAGAAAAGAAACTTCATGATAATAAAAGGAGATCAGTAAAATGGTGGGAGGAGAGAGGGAAAAGAAGACTTGAGAAAGGAAACAAACCAAATAATATGTCCATATATGAAGGCATCACTAACAACCTTACTAGCATGTATTGGGAGAGGGTAGCGAGATGGGGTTAGGAGGGAACCACACTAAGAGATGTTGTGTACATATATGAATGTATCACTTTGAATCTCACTGTGATGTATAATCATAGTGCCCCAATAAAATTCTAAAAAATGACTTGGGAGATTCCAAACTCATATATAAATTTTGGGAGCATTTTTTTCTTGAAGATTTTAGTGTACAGAGTTTGTGTTTAATAGAAGTAGTGCTTCTAGAGAGTTCTCCAGGCTAGATACGGCTCCTGTGGCTATCTGCCAGTGATGGTCAGCACAAGAACTAAAGTGAGGCAGGGGACACTGTCTGTGGCAACACAGAGTGGTGACTCACAGTACTAGGATTTTTTATAATCTCGGTGATATCTTCAGGCTGTTGAAAATGAAAGGTGAAGAAAATAGTAGCACTCTGTTTAGTTTGCAACTGCTATTTGGTTTCTAATTTAGGTTGTGTATTTTCCTTTAATGTTTCATTTTGACATAGTATGTTTTAAAATGGACTTTTCTTGTGGATAAAATTTTATGATATGCTTTTTCTTAAGTTCTAGGCGACAATGTGGCTGTGTTTTATTTACTCGAATCATTTGTGATGAGAACCAGACTCAAACTTATTTCAGAAATAGTGTTAATTATACAAATAAAGAGGCAGATATCTTTTTGATTCATCTGCACATTTCAGGGTCGCTCCTGTGGTGAATTCCTGAAACCATATCTAAATAATCACACATCTTCTAATGCAGGAGGTTTGTATGCTTGCCCATTGGAAGTTATATTTAATTAAGTAACTCCTGAACAATGTGTGGTTGTCAGGCAGGACAGCATTCGGTATATTGGTAGCTAGTTTCTGGTAGCAAGTTAAACATAATGGAAAATATGTTCCATAATAAATAATGAGATGAATATTTAAGTTCCCTCAATTATTATGGGTTTTAGTTAATATCCCATTGGCATTTATAAAACAAAACAGATACAAGATTGCCTATTAGGGTTTGTTCCCAGGTATCAGAATTTTGAGTGGGCAAATGTCAGGAATATATACTGCAAAGAAGCAGCGGTCCTTGACTGGAGCACCCACCATTGTAATTACTGGAATTCCGTCCTTAGAGGGCCCCCTGTGTGTGTGCCGGAAGCCACAATGGATCTTCACCTTTCCCATGCTCCATCTCCTTCATGGTAAGCCGGGATTATTGGTGGCAGGAGAAGGAAGATCAGGATTAAAAAAGCACTAGTTATTAAAAAATCAAAAGGTAATGTTTAGAAGACTTTTGGGGTGGGGTGGGGATACAGGGAGGATTGGGAAGTCAGTTTGGGTGTTAGGGTGACTTAAACCCATAGGGAAAAAATGTTTGTTGACTGCTATTGACATATGGTTTTCTTTTATATTTATTTAACAAATGGATCTTTTGATAAGATCTTTTATATTTATTTAACAAATAGATCTTTTATATCTTTTGACATTAAAAGTATACTTCAGGTGATAATTTCTTAGAACTATATGACTATAGATTAGGGACTTGACTTACTAGTATTAGGTTATTGGTTTGATAAGGGGGTAGAAGCTCAAGGTGCTTAATTTATGATATAGAAATATTAGGACTAGAGGCTGAAAGTCAACAAAAGGTCAACTTACTTGATTGCATTTTAGTTGGGTTTATTTAAATCCTATTTAAAACTGCAAATAAATCCAATATAGAGGATATTTTCAGCTTGTTTTGTCTACTCAAATATGTATTTTTGCATTACACATGAAAAGATATTTTTAGTAGTTTAGTTTTGGAAGCTTGTTTTATAATTTATAAATGGTATACTTCAATGAAATAATTTATAAGATTTTAATTATTATCAAGTTTCCTGGATTTATCCTAGATTAATTCAGGAGAAATATGGATTTAGTTATTCTTATTAAAATATATACAAGAATATAGAACAAAGAATATAACACAAATATGAAGAATATAGCACAAGGAATCCAGTTCCAAATGCAAATCTGTTTCTAATTTCTTATAATTCTTCAACAGTTCCATTGCCTTCAAGGTGGAGCCCAACATCTTCAGCACAGAAACATCATTTTTTTTCATTTATTCATGTGCTAAGAGCAAGGAAGAATAACATGCATTAAATGACTAATAAGATTTTTTGAGTTAGTAGTGAAGGAGGGTAATGGTCTTATTAAGTATGTAACTTTTTTCTGATTTGTATTGGGATTTTTCAAATACATAGCATGATTTGGGGGAGGGTACTGGGGATTGAGCCCAGGGGCATTCAAGCTACACTCCCAGCCCTATTTTATTTTTTATTTTGAAACAGTCTTGCTAAGTTACTGAGAACCTAAGTTGCTGAGGCTGACTTCAAACCTGCTATTCCAGACTCCCAAGTACTGGGATTACAGGCATGTGCCACCATGCCTGGACACATTGTGTGATTTCAAAAGACCACTCATTGAGTTTCTGCTGGAAAAATATCAGTACATGTTGTGAAGTGTATGCTTAGGTATAAATCTTCTGAAGTGAGGCGAAAGTATAGATTATCAGTCTGTGTATTGGAAACTCTTTGTGGTCTCTAGTCTCCTAGGCACTAGTCCTTGCTGAGCAAAGCTTCTGTTTGTCCCCAGTCTGTTCCCTCTCCATTCCTACTAGGATTTACATCATCATCACCTTCTTAAGCTCTCTTCCCTGTCCCTTTCAGAGGATGATCATTTCTCTTCTCTGACTGAGAAAATACAAGGCACAAGAGATGCCCCCCACCCTGGCCTTCTTGCCTGTACTGAATCCCCCTGGATTCCTGCACATACATGCTGCCTCTCCTCCTTGCAAGGTGTAAAGATTAGTCCCAACTCCCAATAATACCCTTATTCAATCATTTTCCCTCTCTTCCCTCCCTTTCCCTTTCTCCCTCAAGTTCTTCCCTCTCTTCTTTTCTGCTGGCTCCTTCTTTAATATCTCCCCCCCCCCTCCCTGGCCCAGTATCAGCCTCTAACTGCTGCTCCAACTCTCCCTCTGGAAAAAGGCTGTCTGTGTTCCTTACCACCCATTCATTGTTTATTGCACTGTAGTCTGTGGCTGGAAATGCTTTTACTAAGCCACAAATGCCCATCAACTTGCCAGATCCTGTGGACATTTCTTTTGTGCCCTGCGCCTACTCAGTACCAAATGGGGCCCATACTGCGCACACAGTAAATGTTAGTTAAATGACATACTGAGCACACACTAAATGTTAGTTAAATGAATGACATTTCCTTCTTATTATATCTTACTTCTCCTCTTCTTATTTTTACGACTTTCCTTTTACTTGGCTCTTTTACTGGCTCTTCTACCTGCCTCCTAAATATTTATGATCTCTGTCTTTCACTCTAGCAGGTTTTACTGTTCCCTGGAGAGACACCCCATTCACATGCATGCCTCCAAAAGATGTGTGTATAGCAGCAAGTCTCTTTCCTAAGTTTTAATCCTGATTAAAAGGCCTAAGTCTGGTTTTGGGTTCCACAGACACCTCAATCTCAGCATATCCAATTTAAAACTCATCACTAGTCTCATAAAACTAGGTCCTTTTACATTATCACCTATTAATGACATTCCTGTGGGTGACATCACCAGATACACAGACAATTACACCAGAAATCTAGGAATAGATCATGAATTCAATTCTTGCTGCATCTGGATTCTTCCTCTCCTTTCTATTCCTGCGTCAGTGCCTCAGTTCAATACCATCTCAACTTTTGCCTGGAATGGCCTCAGTTTAGTTTCCTTGCTTGCCTCTAGGTTTGGGCCAGTTTGGGTTGCTTTTCTCCTCTTTTTCATTAAAAATAATTTTTACATTTAAAGAATTTCCCTGGGATACATGAATTTTTTTTCCTGAAGCAAATTAAAAATACTGGTCTGTGAACCTTTGGAAGAACATCATTTTTTCAGAACTTTTGAAATGTGATTGACATATTGTTCAAGAATTTTTTATGATTTAAATAATTATTGTATTGTTGAAACTGGTTTTAGCTGAATATTAAAATTGCAGTTTACTTCCTTACTTGGTAAAAAAGGGGAGAGGGTCCCGCCCCCGTCACTGCTTTTGGGTGTGAGGAAACAAAATGAAATCATTTACTTGGATGGGGCCATCTTTTGTCTCCAGTATTGAAGGTTGAAGGAGGAGTAGGACTTTGACAATTGGATCTGAGGCAAAGGCCATATTATACAGAGGGAAGGCAGAAGCCAACACGTGGTTCCATGACAAGCAGCAGAGTGAAATATCCTTGGGACATGAAAATAAGTGATTTTGTAAGAATGCATTTGACTTATTGTTAAAGTTATTTCATAGGAGGGTGAGGATTTATAGTCAACTAATCACTTTATATTTCATCTCAAAGATTCCCAAGTTGGTAGACTATGAAAGACCAAATACCACACTTTAGCTTTTTCTGTAACTTTTTTTTTTTTTTTGCGGTACTAGGGATTGAACCCAGAGGCATTCTACCTCCAAGCTCCACCCCCAGCCCTATTTTTTATTCTTTATTTTGAAACAGGGTCTCCCTAAGTTGCGGAAGGCCTCACTAAGTAGCTGAGGCTGGCCACGAACCTGTGATCTTCCTGTCTCAGCCTCCCAAGTATTGGGATTACAAACATGCACCACCACGCCTGGCTTCCTTCTCTAACTTCTGATTCCCTTGTAGCACTGCTCATTTACATTGCAGTATGTGCCTCTGTGGGTCATCATTCAGAAGGGAGATGTTAGAGTACTTGAACAGGATTGAAAATAAAGAACTATATCTCAAATTTCTTTAAAATATCCTTTTCATCTTTATTTAAAATAAGAAACCTGTGATTTATCTAATTTCTTACTGCCTCACACATTTTTGAAAGGAAGAATGATAATTTGTATTCTACTTGATAATTAATTTGGGAATTTTATTTTATTCTTTCTATAATTCAAAGGATATAGCCTTCCTTATCTTTTAAAATGTAGAATAATATTCATATATTGAAGAAAACAATTTCATACTTTTTGTTCAACATTTTTCCCTTTATATTATCAGGCATCAGAAGAAAGTCAGATTTTTCCTGTAATGCTAAAATTTCTTCCATATCACAAGCTGAAGTACCCATTTTCTTCTTTGAGGCCCTTCTAAATGATCTAATATAGACTTTAAAGTATATATGCTAGCCATTTAATCTGAGCAACTTTGTCTAAATTTATGCTATTCAGATAGCATGTATCTTCAATATTCAGCTTTGCATATGGGCCAAATTTGAACCAGGTAGTATTTATTTTTCTTCTTCTTTCAGGTTTGACTGAATTAGAAGTATGTTCCATCTGTGTTATGTAGGGTCTAAAGACCTGCTTGAGTTTGAAATACTCCTATTCATTATAAAATAAAATGTGACTGCATTCCTAAGTGTGTATACATTTCATAGTTAATAACATTTTAATTTGTTATTTTCCCTGAGATCATGTAAACATTTCTTTTAAAACTCTAATTTTTATGAAATGGTTCGTATTTCGTGTATGCTTAGTCTTGCTTTTTTATGCAGCTGAATGGTTGTAAGAACTGAAACAGCACTTTCCCCCTTTGAGGTCTGGTATATACTGATATTTGTGTACAGCATAACAAATATCTTTCAGATTGAATAAATTATTAATAATACTTTCCAGGGATATTTAGCAGGCTTGACGGGACTGGAAAATCTATGTAGTCCATAGGTTTAAAAAGGTATATTAGTGAAGAAGTTTTAAAACAATTTTTAGGTTTAAAGGAAAATAAATTTATCTTGGTTTCCTACCAGCCTTTTAAAATTCTATTTTTATAAATCCTGGTCTATCTAAAAATTCACATTATGTGTGTTCTTGCGATGTGAACTTAGTGCCGTATTTGGGTTTGTTTTGTGATTTTCCTTCCACTAAGCTTGGAACGCAGTCTTGAAAAGTAAATGTTGGCTCTCAAGGGCCATTGGAGCCGCACACCAGTTCTTCATCACTGTGTCTGTGCAGTGTCTTGGTGATGTAGCTCTCACTGAATTAATTTCCCTTTCTTTCTATTTCTAGCCAAGATTCTTTTGAAATGTTCCAATAAGAAAACTACATTTTTACCACTTGTGGTAGAGAACATCTTTACTTGGTTATGCTATTTGCTGTGTGATGGTTTTGGAATTATTGCTATAATAGAAACTGTCAGCTTTAAGTTATCAGCGCAAGTTTTGGATTAACCGCACCCTTAGCTTTTCTTTTCCGCAGTCCTTTCGCACATTTCCTTATACCTTTGGGAATGGAGAGTTGGGAATAATAAGAAATGATTTAGTGTTCTGTCATTTAATTCGATTTTTCTTGAGGATGTAAGAAGTTTGGTTCAGAAGGCTTTGCATTATATGTGTATTTGATGGTCTTCTGACACAGAGCATCCTCTTTGGCAGCATGAAATGATAATTGCCCCACAATTACTGAAAGTCTTGTTTTAGATTCAGACCTCAGCTTAGAAGTAAAGGTGATACAAAGAAGTTAACATGAGTCAAGTTTGGGATTTCCCGCATCAGCCCTGGAAGGTGCATAGTGATCGGTGCTTTGAAAGCACTTATGGAGCCACATAAATAGCACCGGATGAGGCATTGAGTAACCTAAGAGCTCAGGTGTGCCTGCTGCTTGCTATGAGTTTCAGACACCTATCTGGAAGTAAGGATTTCCTTCTTTGGTGAGAGATATTATGTTAAATGCTCCATATGCTTTATTTAATCCTTATACTAAATCTGAGATAGGCATTATCCCATCTTCCAGATGAGGAAACCAAGGCTTAAAGATGTTAAGTAGCGTGTCCAATATCCAACAGCCAGTAAACAGAGCTGGAACTCATACCCAGGAACTGTCTGGTTCAGTCTTCACTGCTCTGCATTTCACTACATGTAAAGTCCTATGTGCTTATTGGAAGGATTAACTAGGCTGATGTGCACATCCTTCGTAACGTAAGCTGTTAGTCTTGATATGGTAAAAATGTTTGAAATTTAGAACTGCTGTTAATCCCTTCTGCTATTTTAAGGCTTTACATTTACTTTATGATTTTTATATATAAATATTTGACACCTTCAGGACTGTTAATATTTTGTCATGTTTCTTGATTAACAAAGCACTCACATGTTATTTTTTCCAAGTCTTTACTAAGAGAGGAGGGAATCTATGTCTGCCTCCACTCTCTGGGTTCCATGGATTTTTGTGTTGAAAAGAAAAAAACTTTAGTAATTTCATCTCAGAATCTTCTTTAGGATTTTCTGGACTCCAGAGTTTGATAATTACATTGTTCACTTATAATTTTCTGCAAGAGAAGAGGATCTTTAACACTCTATTATTTTTAAAAAAGGGCACAAAGCAAGCACATATGAAAAAGTATTGACTGCTTCAGTAAGGATACTGAATATTCAAAAATTGTAAACTTAGTTTACTACCTGTATACACAAGCTATTTCAAGTGTTCTTGCATTACCGAAATACTTTAAGGCCTTCCTTAGTTTATATGTATTGCTGAAATACCCCAAGGTCTGATTCTAGAATGCATGAAAAAGTTTAAGTTGCAAGAGGAAAACAAATGAATGCTTACTCACGTTGTAACACTTTTCTGTAATTTACCTCAATTTCTGAGGTTGTCCTCTGGTACCTTTTATTCAGGTTAGGAATAGATTGTAAGTACTCTTGATTCCAAGTAATTTGTTTAATTGTCTTAATGCTATCTTTCTAATGATTTTAAGCTGTGGGGCTCTGTGAGCGTGGCCCAGGGGCTGGGTAATTGACATCCGGGCAGTGAGGTCTGCTCTCTCTTACTGGCCCTGTGGCAGCCTCTGTGACCTCAGGAGGGTGCTTTGTAAATCTTTTCACCTCTAGTAGCTTTGAAGGCAAAGCTCCACAATAGGGTTTGCGACTTAATAAGTATGATAATTTAAGTAACAGTGAATATTGTAGACAGAGTTCTCAAATCTGAACAATAGTCATAAATGCCCTTTAAAAGTACAAAAATATTTTTTAATTACTTTTTAAACCCAGGAGCAAAACAGTTTCAAAATTCTCAGTAGCACATATTTAGTGATAGTTACAACTCTTTGTTCAAAATATAAAATTTCGGATTCTGTCCGTTGACTCAAGTAGGCAGATTTTTTTAAACTTCTCAGATGGAAAGTTAGAAGTCTTTCATCTTCCATTAATATTAAGAATTGATGAATGTATTGTTTCTTGTGATATTTAAGATCCTTGATAGCCGGGCATGGTGGCACATGCTTGTAATCCCAGTACTTGGGAGGCTGGTAGAATTCCCCTGGGTTCAAACCCCAGTACTGCCAAAAAAAAAAAAATCCTTTATTAACAATTTCATGTGTTTAGCATATGTCCACATAAATTCATCAATAAAAACCGATCACCAGTTTCCCCAGACGATTATAGAATGCTTTTTCTGAGCGTGAAACCAACCCTTAGATGTGTAGAATGTCAGGGATAATCTGCTTCTGAGAAGTTCAGGGGAAGAAATTTCAATGTGATGTAATCCAAGGGAGTGTCAGTCCAGCCTGGACTTGAAAGCTTTACCAGGACACATCTTCATTGATGGGAAATCGAGGTGATGAGGGTTGCTATGGGCCCCAGGTCAGCCTCACTGTGCCTGAATGACAGATATCCAGAAATGCCCCACCTGAAGTTTGCTTTAATCCTGACTTCCTATGCCAGTACCGAGTGATCTTGGGTCAGATGTTCCTGGCTTCTTTCTCTGGCTGCTCTGGTCTGCTAGGTCAGAGTCTCTTCCTTGGGTACTGAACACACTGCCCAGTGAAACTCAGCCACCTCTTGGGTTATTTACCTATTAGTTTAAACTTCTGCTTTTTTCTTCCAAATTACTTTTTGTAGATTAAATCTTCTACCTGGAGTTTCTAGTCTCCTTTTCTAAATTTTACCCATACTTCAAAGCTATAAATTCTCACTTTGTAACTTCCTGTATATTACTTATCACTTTCACTTTGTTGCCTTTCAAAACAGTGGTAGAAAACACTTAACATAAAAGTTAGCATCTTAACCATTTTAAAGAATAGAGTTCCATAGTAGTAAGTGCGTTCACATTTCTATGCAATAGATCTCTAGAACTTTTTCATTTTGCAGTCCTGAAACGCTACACATATTAAACCACAGGTACTCATTTCCCATCCCCAGCTCCAGGCAACCAACTTTCTACTTTCTGTTTCTATCAGCTTGACTTCTTTATCTGTGTCATCTAGTGGAATTATAAAGCATTTATCTTTTTGACATTTGATTATTGTTGTAGCATGTGACAGGATTTCTTCCCTTTTTCAAGGCAGAATATTATTCCATTGTTTATATACACCACGTTTTGTTTATCTGTTCATCCTTCAGTGGACATTTGTCTTGCTTCCACCTCTTGGCTCTTTTGGGTAATACTCCTATGATCATGGGTGTGCAAATATCTCTTTAAGATTTTTTAATCCTTGGACATGGTTCTTTGAAATCTGGGACATATACCAGAAGAGAGATTGTTGGATATGGTAACTCTACTTTGAACTGTTTTTTTTTTTCTGGTACTGAAAATTGAGCCCAGGGACATTCTACCTCTAAGCTAACCTCGAACCTGTGATCCTCCAGTCTCAACCTCCCAAGAACTGGGATTACAGAAATGTGCTACCACACTGGCTTACTTTTAGCTTTTTTTTTTTTTGCGGTACCGGGGATTGAACCCAGGGGCATTCTACCTCCGTGCTACACCCCCGGCCCTATTTTTTATTACTTTATTTTGAAACCGGGTCTCATGAAGTTGCAGAGGACCTCACTAAGTAGAGAGAGAGAGTGAGAGACAGAGAGAGAGAGAGACAGAGAGAGAGCGAAAGAGCTGAGGCTGGCCATGAACCCGGATCCTCCGGTCTCCGCCTCCCAAAGTACTGGAATTACAAGCGTGCGCCACCATCCCCGGCTTACTTTTAGCTTTTTGAGGAACCACTGTACTGTTTTCTATCATGTCTATACCATTTTACATTTTTTGTGGTACTAGGGATTGAACCCAGGGACATTCTGCCCCTGAGCTACACTCTCAGTCCTATTTTTTATTCTTTATTTTGAAACAGGTTCTCACTAAGTTGCGAAGGGCCTCACTAAGTAGATGAGGCTGGCTGCAAACCCAAGTACCAGGATTACAAGTGTGTCCCACCACGCCCGCCACCATTTTACATTTCTACCAACAGTTCATAAGGGTTCTAATTTCTGCATATCATCTCCAACATTTGATATTTTCTGTTCATTCTCTTTCTTTTTTCTTTTTCTTTTTCACCATTTTTGTGGTGCTAGCTATCAGACCTGGGACCTTGTACTTGCTAAGTGAATGCTTTACCACTGAGCTACAATCCCATACCGCTTTTTTTTTTTTTTTGTACTGGAGATTGAACCCAGGGGCATTCTATCTCTGAACTAGAACTAGAGTCCCACCCCTACAAACAGGGTCTTGCTAAGTTGCTGGTTCTGTCTTCCTGTCTCAGCCTCCCAAATACTGGGATTATAGGGGTGCACCACCACACCTGTCTGCAGCCCTCTTTTTGTGGTGGTAGCCATTGTACTTGGATGTGAGGTGATATGTCACTGTGGTTTTGATTTAGATTTCTCTGATTGGTGTGCTGGTGAGCTTTCTATCACCACAGCAAAATATCGTAGACAATTAATTTATAAATCAGTCTCATGTAGCCACTTCAGGCAAGACAGTCTACAGTGAAGAAGCATTTCAACTTGATGCTCTTGTAGAGTGCTGTGGTTGCATCATTTATTAATACATTTTGTATAGGATTTAAATACTCTTAGACTTGCAATATTCTTTACAACACAGGGTTAAAAATAAATCAGTTAACTTCACATTTAGCAGAATGGTATACAAGTTTATTTAAATGTTCTATTAAAATGTTCTATTTTGTGAATCCAAGTTCTTTTCTGATTTGGAGTTAAACACAATTGTATTCTAGCAAAATCTTATGGTAATTTTTTTTGCGGTACTGGGGATTGAACCCAGGGGCATTCTACCTCTGAGCTACACCCCCACTCCACTCCTATTTTTTTTTTTTATTCTTTATTTTGAAACAGGGTCTCACTGAGTTGCGGAGGCCTCACTAAGTAGCTGAGGCTGGCCGCGAACCCGGATCCTCCGGTCTCAGCCTCCCAAGTACTGGGATTACAAGCGTGTGCCACCACGCCCAGCTATCTTACGGTAATTTTGAACCATATATAAAATGGACATGATATTGTTTTGGCATTATGGGAGTTTTATTTCACTAAATCTGGCAGGCATGTCACTCTATCAGTTTAATTCAGATATTACTTTGACAACTTACTCTAATAGCAATAAAATGAAAAGGATTGTTTTAGTCAGCTTCTCTGTGTACCCATACTGCTTTTAGTCTTCTACTTTGTTCCATGTTCTCTTGTTTATTTTTGAAACATACAGAAAAACATATTTCATACCTTATTAAGATCTAATTTTGGGCCGGGCGGAGTACTTTGGGAGGCGGAGACCGGAGGATCCGGGTTCGCGGCCAGCCTCAGCTCTCTTGCTCTCTCTCTCCCTGTCTCTCTCTCTCTCTCTCTCTCTCCCCCCTTAGTGAGGCCCTCCGCAACTTTGTGAGACCCGGTTTCAAAATAAAGTATAAAAAATAGGGCCGGGGGCGTAGCGCGGAGGTAGAACGCCCCTGCGTTCAATCCCCGGTACCCCCCCCCCCAAAAAAATAAGATCTAATTTTGTTTTCTATTTTTTACTTGAATAGGGTACTGGCTGTATGAACAAAGAGCTATTGAAACTAATATGTGTATACACACATATGCTTTTTACTTTTTAGTAGATAAACAGGGTTAGAAAAATATTTGGGGTAAAAACCTAGTTTATATAATTATTCCCAAATTCTGTGGCTATCCTTTTATTTAAGTAAAATCCTTGTGTTAAATAAGATCTCACAACTACAAAGTCTGCTTAGATTTAGTATTTACTTTTTAGAAAGCTGCCAGAGAAACTAATATGGTATCTGTTATCCTATACTAGATAGTATATATTCTCTTATTTATAAGTTAGGAACTCAAAAGTTAAAACACTGAGCTGCTATGGTTTGTGTATATTTTTCAATTCAATTGTGTATATCATTGCTTCTACATTTGAACTGGAGAATAATAACCCAAACTTTGCTCAAGTCAATAGATTAGAACAAATAACAACTCAGTTTTTTCCCTTTTGTTGACAGGGTGGAGTTCAACTTACTCTTTCTTGGATGTGAAAGGAAGGGGAGGTCATTTCATGCCTGTTGATAAAGGTCAGGTCATTGTAATTATTAAGAAGTTTGGGATGTTTGGTAGGCATCATTACTACCTTCTCACATTTTGACTTTGTGACATGCTGAAGTCAAAAGAAAATAATTCATTTTATACAGTGCTTGGACTGTGCAGTTGTTCCTTTCGTTATCACCAAGAATACATAAGATAAGGAAACGGGTGTAAATCAACATGACAAGATGGATGTGGATTTGTTATAGAATCAGCAAGTGACTTGTGGCTTTCGTTTGAATGTTGGCTTACACACTTAGCCTGTTCCTCAAACATTTACACACTTGATAATAACCTTTCCCCAGGTATCAATGATATCATTATGATAACATTTTTCCGGTTAATACAATCTAGATTAGACAGTTATGCTGTTTTCAAGAAAATCCAATCCATTATCTCTTTCATGTTGATAGTTCTAGTTGGCTTCACTGATTTTAGAGGGCAAAAGTTACCTGGGTAGTACAGACTTCAGAGGAAGGACTTTGAGGATGCCCTGAGCATTTGTGACTGCTCACTTGGAGGCACTCTTCTAACCATTTCCTCCTATGGTGTAGCTATTTTTTAAGAGTATGCTACTACGCTTAGACTCTATTAAGAATGCTTTAGATGTATTTATTCTTCACAACAATCCCGTGAGGACTGTCCTGTCCCCATTCCCATTTCATACATGCATGGGAAGATGCAGAAACTTGCCTAAGACTCCATGGGCAGTAAGTGAGAAGCGGAGTTAAACCCCCCCTCCTGCTCTTTGCTGCCATGTGATGCTGAAAACCTGTGACAGGATCTGACCACTGACCCTGCAGCAGAAGACCCTTTATTACCACAAGGCAAATCATAGCTTGAGCAACCAATGTATATTTTTTTGGCCCAATCTTACTTTTGTATACAATTCTATATTTCCTAAGTAGTTCTTGGATTTTGATGACCTAGTTTGTTTTTAATCAAAAAAATATGTATAAAAATAATTTCTGTGAGAATGCCAATGCAGACTATCTTCCATTTTAATCTCCACAGTTCTGTCCATGGTTTTTAAAGACTTAAGTTGTTATAATGAAAGAGGAATGCAATATTCAATAAACCAATATAATTTTCACCTTTCGATCAGTAACTGATCATATTTTCTAATTTTCTTCTTAAAATGGCTCTGGGAATTATTTGCTCTATTATTTCATGTTTCTGGAATATTTGCTGGATATTACAAAATTAATTGCAAGTTCTATAGGAAGAAATCACTGCATATGTCTTGGAAAATGAAATATATAGTGACATGAATTAAATGCTTTTTGGAGTGAAGAAGTTCGCTTTTACAACGTGACTAGCAATAGAAGCAGGACGTGTTGCTCAGAAAATCTTTTGAATGGAGCCGGGCATGGTAGTGCACGCTTGTAATCCCAGTACTTGGGAGGCTGAGACCAGAGGATCACAGTACTTGGGAGGCTGAGACCAGAGGATTGCAGGCTCAAGGCCAGTCTCAGCAACTTAGTTGAGACCCTGTTTCAAAATAAAAAATAAAGCCGGGCGTGGTGGTGCACGCTTGTAATCCCAGTACTTGAGAGGCTGAGACCGGAGTATCTGGGTTCGCGGCCAGCCTCAGTTACTTAGTGAGGTCCTCTGCAACTCAGTGAGACCCTGTTTCAAAATAAAGAATAAAAAATAGGGCTGGGGGTAGAACTTGGAGGTAAAATGCCCCAGGGTTCAATCCCCAGTACCGCAAAATATAAAATAAAATAAAATAAAATAAAATAAAATAAAATAAAATAAAAAGGGCTGGAGTATGGCTTGGAAGTAGAATGCCCCTGGGTTCAATCCCCAGTACCAACTAAAAAGAAAATCTTTTGAGTGGAAAGTTTAGGAGACCAACAAGGTCTGGCAACCTTCACACAAGGGCTGTGCCACTTTCAAATGTGTTAACACCACATTGTATTTCTATATAATGGCTCAGGAATGCCCATAATTGTTTAATTATTATATTTATAGTTTTCTATTATTTAGACACTACTGATAATATACTCCCTTCTTTTCATTCTTTATGTAAACAAAAGTAGGACTATGGTGGCAGCTTCCTCCCTAGAAGAGGGAGAAACTAAGAAGGCTCTAAAAGTTTTCAGACCTAAATCTCACAGTTTTCAACCAACTACATCTAGACTTAATAAGCATCTCTTCAGTGTGGGATAGAAAAAGAACAGTGAATGTACACAAATGAGTCGTGAGAATCTGGATGTTAAAAATCGAGTCAAATTAGACAGGTTGCTTGATCTGTCTTGATAATTAAAGAATATCATAACAATTCACTATTCTAGCAAAAAGTGAGCAAGAATTTTTCACCAGCTGCTTCAGTGATGTTGAGCCAGTTCATTTCCAGTAAGAAGAAAATAAGCAAGAAAATGACAGGGAAGAGTTGATTGCAGGGCGAATGAGTTTGTAGAGATGATGGGAAGGCGTACTTTATTTTTCTTATATCTATTCTTTTTTTTGTGATACTAGGGATTGAACCCAGGGCCAGTCTACCTCCAAGCTACACCCCCAGCACTATTTTTTATTCTTTATTTTGAAACAGGGTCTCATTAAATTGCGGAGGGTCTCACTAAGTAGCTGAGGCTGGCCGCGAACCTGGATTCTCTGATGTCAGCCTCCTAAATTACTGGGATTACAAGCGTGTGCCACCATGCCCGGCTTCTTCTTATATCTATTCTAATAAAAAATGAGCAGATGTAAGAAGACTAAAAGATACACATTTTAGTGTATTTGACTTTAATTTACTCTAGTGAACTCTATTAAAATTTTTATGCTTTAAATCATTCTCAGTATACTGAGTCATGTTTTTAAGTGTTACTTTTCATAGTTATAAAATATTTTATTACTTTTTTTTTTTGCGGTACCGGGGATTGAACCCAGGGGCATTCTACCTTTGAGCTACACCCCCGGCCCTATTTTTTATACTTTATTTTGAAACCGGGTCTCATGAAGTTGTGGAGGGCCTCACTAAGTAGCTGAGGCTGGCCGCGAACCCGGGTCCTCCGGTCTCCGCCTCCCAAGTACTGGGATTACAAGCGTGTGCCACCACGCCCGGCTTAAAATATTTTATCACTTTAAGATGACCACATTAAAAGATAATAGCATAATTTTAAGTAAGAATGCAGAAATAATACAACTTATAAGAATTGCTATTACTCCTTTTGGGAGTATAAATACAATCTTTTTTTCCTTGGGTTAAGTATTTTGAGGTTAAATTTGATTTTGAATTTTTTAAATATTTAGAAAATTTTAATTGACACATAATTGTACATATTTATGGGGTACAGTGTGATGTGTCAATACATGTGTACAATGTGTAGTGATAAGATCAGGGCAATTAGCATGTCCATTACCTCAAATGTTTATCGTATTCTTGTGTTGGGAACATTCCCCCCCCCCAAAAAAAAAAGAAAGAAAGAAAAAGAATGCTATCTGACTTATATTTGTTTCAAGAGTGCAGAGGGGACAGCTTTCGCTGAGGAGTAGTATTATGAAAATCTTTGCTAATTAGTTAGGGGGATATTTGTATTCCATTGTTTTAATATGTTGTTCCTTGATTTCTTCTGAGGTTTCTTAAGAAATCCAGTGAGCTGAGTGTGGTGGTACACACCTCTAATCCCAGTACTTGGGAGGCTGAGACAGGAGGATTGCAGGTCCTAGACAGCCTCAGTAACCTAGTGAGACCCTGTTTCAAAATAAAATAGGGCTGGGGGTATAGCTCAGAGGTAGAATGCCCCTGGCTTCAATCCCCAGTAACTAACACACACACACACACACACACACACACACACACTTACACACACACACACACACACACACACACACACTAAATGAATTTAGTCTAAATATTTAATGGATGTATTGAAGTATAGAAGTTTCACATTGTATATTCAAGTCTAATGAATTTTTCCATATAATTTCTTCTAATTTCCAGATTTAGAAAGCCCAAAGTGAAGCCAGGTATGGTGGCATACACCTGTAATCCTAGTACTTGGGAGGCTGACACTGGAGGATCTCAGGTTTGAAGCCAACCTCAGCAACTTAACAAGACCCTGTTTCCAAATAAAAAATAAAATAGGGCTGGAAGGCGTAGCCCAGAGGTAGAAGGCCCTGGGTTCCATCCCCAGTAAAACACACACACACACACACACACACACACACACACACACACACAGCCCAAAGTGCTTTGTTTTTGGACCTAGTCTTTCATTTCTTCTTCATAACAATTGTAGGTAGTAGTTGCTGCTGGTAGCTTGATTTACAGATGAAGAAATGAAGGCATAGAGGGATTCAGTAACCTGTCTAAGGTAACTCAGCAAGTAAAAGGCACTGTACCCCATATTTCCTGGTATAGCAGAACCAATGAGGTACTAATATAATGACTAAGGTATTATTGGAAAATGTCATGGAAAACATTTGGATTAATTTAGTATTTTATTTGGTTATTATTTTTCTAGAATCCAGTGATTACGTTTGTCCTGTTGATTGGTCCAGAAGATCTTTTATCAATTTTTTTTTCATTTAGGGAATTAGACCAACATCTTAGGAAACTATTTTGCTTATCCATATCTCTAATTCTTCTTCTCCTTTTATTTATTTATTTATTTATTTATTTATTTTTTTTTTTTTTTTTGCGGTACTGGGGATTGAACCCAGGGGCGTTCTACCTCCGCGCTACACCCCCGGCCCTATTTTTTTATACTTTATTTTGAAACTGGGTCTCTCTCACGTAGTTGCGGAGGGCCTCACTAGGTAGAGAGAGAGAGAGAGACAGGGAGAGAGAGAGAGAGAGCTGAGGCTGGCCACGAACCCGGATCCTCCGGTCTCCGCCTCCCAAAGTATTGGGATTACAAGCGTGCACCACCACACCCGGCCTCCTTTTTTATTTTTATTTTTTTGTGGCATTAGGGATTGAACCCAGGGACATTTGCATCTGAGCTACACCCCAGCCCCCTTTTATTTTTTATTTTGAAACAGGGTCTTGCTAAGTTGCTGAGAGCCTCACTAAGTTGCTGAGGCTGGCCATGAATGTGTGATCCTTCTGTCTCAGCCTCCTAAGTACTGGGATTAAAGGTATATGCCACCATGCCTGGCTTCCATATCTCAATATACATTTCAATGTCATTAAATCAGTATGCATATGGACAAGACTGCATCAGACAGTGAAAAAATAGTTTTTAATACAAAATTTGATACTTCTTAAAAATTGTACACTGAAAATGCTTCAGATACATTAATTGTATGGATTATTCAGACTTCCTAGATCATATTTGAATTTAATTCATTATAGATATTTAGTACTTGTGGTTTTCATGCAGGATCAAAGAAAAGTGAACATTACAACAAAATAATATTTTATGGAACAACCTATTATTATATGAGATGGCAAAACCAGAATCATAATCTGTATGATTTTTTTAGTATTTTTTGACTTAAAATATATATATTATTGAAGTATATGTTTATTTACTAAAATAGAATTTTTCTAGCAAGAAAGACCCTTCAAGTAGCTGCACATTATATATGGTAGATTGGTTCTCATTTAAGAATGGCAGAATTTCACAATTCTTCCAACACATGGTTGTCTGTATAAATTCAAGGCAGAACATCTAATTTGTCCTTAAAGCAAATAATTAAAATGATATTTTAATCAACTTTTAAAGACAAAACTCCGCTTTGCATTTTGAAGGCTTGCATATGGGAAAGATGCACCGGGAGGGTGTGGCGGTGAGGACTCTGGGCTCAAGGTCCAGGGTGGGTTAGTATTTCCACCTCTGTAGGCCTCCTTCTGCAGGGAAATAAGGCTATTGATCTCACCTCACATGAGGGCTAGAGCAGCTTCCAGCTCTAGAAATAATCTTTGTCAAACAGACTGAGATAATCTGGAGTAGTTCACAAGTGAAAGGAAAGTAGGTGACTTAAGAGTAAGACAGTGTCCTGGTCTTGGCTGTACTAACTCAACTATGCAGCTTTGGAAAGCTCCAACTCCTTCCTCTAAAAGATTGTGATGTAAGTCCAGACTCGGAACTGTGTACTATTAAAAAACTGTCTTGTGAATCTAATAGTAGTCAGGTTTAGAACTACTGGTATGAAAAAGACTCATGTTGCTGTCCCTCACTATTTTTTTCTCTAATGAAGGACTGCGGTGGGGGGGGGGTGCCTTCTTTCTGTGGATTGTTAATTTTTTAAAAAAATGTAGCTGGGGCCGGGCGTGGTGGTGCACGCTTGTAATCCCAGTACTTTGGGAGGCGGAGACCAGAGGATCCGGGTTCGCGGCCAGCCTCAGCGCGCATGCGCGCACGCGATCGATCATCTCTCTCTCTCTCTCTCTCTCTCTCTCTCTCTCGCTCTCTCTTTCTCTCTCTCTCTCTCCTCTCTGTCTCTCTGTCTCTCTCTCTCTACCAAGTGAGGCCCTCCGCAGCTTCGTGAGACCTGGTTTCAAAAATAAAGCATAAAAAAATAGGGCTGGGGGTGTAGCGCGGAGGTAGAACTCCCCTGCGTTCAATCCCC
>PVJS01019386.1:0-33767 GCA_004027185.1 Glis glis | reverse complement strand
CTTCTTATAGTTGATTTCTAGTTTCATTCCATTATGGTCTGAAAAGATGCAGGGGATTATGTCACATTTTTTGAACTTGCTAGGACTCACTTTGTGGCCTACGATATGGTCTATTTTAGAGAAAGTTCCATGAGCAGCTGAGAAAAATGTGAATTCAGCTGTAGTTGGGTGGAATATTCTGTATGTGTCTACTAGGTCCATTTGGTTTATGGTGTTCCTTAGGTCTGAGGCATCTTCACTGACCTTTTGTCTTGAAGATCGATCTAGTGGTGTGAGAGGTGTGTTGAAGTCTCCCAGTATTATTGTATTGGGATCTATGTGTGATTTAATGTCGCGGAGAGTTTCTCTTATGAAAGTGGCTGCACCTATGTTTGGGACATAAATGTTGGCTATTGTTATATCCTCTTGCTGGATTGTTCCTTTACCAGTAAGAAATGACCTTCTTTGTCTCTTCTGATAAGTTTAGGTTTGAAGTCTAATTTTTCTGATATCATAATTGCTACTCCTGCTTGTTTTCGAGTTCCATTAGCGTGGATTACCTTGCTCCATCCCTTCACCTTTAGTTTGTGTGCATCTTTACTTGTAAGATGTGTTTCTTGCAGGCAGCATATAGATGGATTGTTATGTTTAATCCATTTTGCCACCTTATGTCTTTTGATTGGGGAATTGAGGCCATTTATATTCAGCGTGATTAACGAGAGGTGGGTTTTCATTCCGAACATTTTGAGATTTAATTTATGTTTGCGGTAGTGTTTGTTCTTTGCCTAGTTGTTTGTTTGCTGGAAATCATTGTTTCTCTGGTTCTGGCATTTCCTTATTTTTTCTTCTTTGTAATTAATCTCTTTGAGCATTTTCTCTAGTGCTGGTTTGGAAGACATAAAGTCTTTCAGCTTCTGTTTGTCATGGATGGTTTTTATTTCTCCATCAAATTTGATAGATATCTTTCCTGGGTAGACAAATCTTGGCTGAAGATTGTTTTCTTTCAGAGTTTGGAATATGTCACTTTAGGCCTTCCTGGCTTTCATGACTTGATTTGGAAGGTTGGGAGTGATTCTTATTGGTTTGCCTCTGAATGTTACTTGCTCTTTTACTCTCGCTGCCTTTAAGATTCTCTCCTTGGCCTCTACATTGGTCAGTTTGATTATTATGTGGCATGGTGAGCCTCTTCTCCGGTCCTGTCTATAGGGGGTTCTATGTTTCCTGTACCTGTGTATCGACCTCTCTTTCTATGTTTGGAAATTTTTCTAATATTACTTCTCTGAATAGATTATTGATTCCTTTAGTTTCAGCTTCTAATCACTCTTCTATGCCTTATTCTTATGTTTGCTCTTTTAAGACTTGCTGATCTCTTCCATGTCCAATTCATGGTGTCGAATTGTTTTTTCTAATTTATATACTATGTGCTCATTTTTGGAGAGGTCATCTTCTAAGAGTGAGATTCTGTTTTCCATATGGTCTAGTCTATTGTTGATAGTCTATATTGATGCCTTCATTTCAATTATTGCATCCTTCACTTCCTTCAGAGCTTCTTTTTGATTCCTGCTTATTTGCTCCTTCATTTCTATCAGGCTGTCTCTGAATTCTTTTCAGAAATCCTGTATCATTTCCTCTATTGAAGTTCTGAATTGTCCTTCCGGCAATCTTTGCACTTCTGACTTGGCAGTTTCTGTTGTTGTGGGATTGTGGGGGCTCATTGTTTCTTTGCTATTCTTCCATTTCATAATTTCGGGTTTCTTATGTTTATACCTTTGTTGCTTTTGGTAGCTCTTCCTCTCTCACTCTGTAGTATCCTATGTCAAATCCCTCTCCCTTTATATTTTCTTATCCTGGGGGTAGATAGTTCCTACTAGGTGAGCCTTAAAGGTGAGTGGCCTTTACTAAGTTCTTATTCTCACTTGATCGGTATAATGTCCATTTTCAATCCCAGTTCTCATTATCCTTCAGTGATTGGAACCCTTGCCTGGTGTCTCTCACTACCTGTGCATGGGACCAGTGCCGCTATTGCCCCTCTCTCAAGTATGGGTTTCCACAGTCTCCACTTGGGCTGTCCCTATGTCTCTCTCTGTCTACACTTATGGTTGGAGGCACCAGCCAGGGGTCCCGAGCTTGTGTCTCTCTTTGCCTACAGAGGCCGTGGTTGTCACTTTGCCCCAATTCTGTGTAAACACGGAACTCCACGTTTTCCACTGGGAGGGCTGGTTTGGTCCAATTTTCCCCAGGTACCACAGCTGTATGTCCTGTGGCTATCCCCAGGGACTCTATAAGGGTGCTGAGACCCCCGGGTTGCAAGTCTGTCCCACCCAAATGTCACCAGGGATTGTCTGCTTATCCATGCGTCTACTGCATCCCACAGCAGTCCACACTCCCACCTCTGCCAGGGCAATCTGCACTGTTTCAGACCCCGTGAGTCCCTGTGGCCTCACTGGGTGGTCTCCCCCTGGGGCTGCTCGTTGACTTACGGTCTCATTGAGTGCTGCTATTAATCTCTGGGGTGGGGGTGGGCTCAGCCGCTGCCGCAGGTTCTGGTTAGGCCTCCCAGTCCTGGGGACTCCACCGAGTGTGCATTGAACTGCTGCTTGCTTTTGTTACTGATGCTCTGCAGTTCTGGTTTTAGAAGAGCTCCCTGTCTTCTTTGTTGGTGGCCTGCAGAAGCCGCAATGCCAGTAGCCGTCGGCGCAGTTTGACCAAGATGGTGCCACTGCCGCTTCTGCCGACACAGCAGTTCGGGTCCGTGTCGCGCATGGAGCAAGTCGCTGCTTGCCTTCACTGCTGCTATTCTGCAGCTGCTGGTTTCACAGCAGGTCACTGGCGTCTCCGTTGGTCTTGTGTGGAAGCTACTATGCTGGTAGCCACCAGTAAAGTCCTGCCAAGATGGCGCTGCTGCAGCCGCTGTAGCTGCCGCCTTTTGGTCTCTTGAGTGTGGAGCGAGCCGCTGCTTGCTTTCGTCTCTGCTGATCTGCAGCTGCTGAATTTACAACAAGTCTCTGGCTTCTCTGCCGGCAGTGTGTGGAAGCCGCAATGCCAGTAGCGGCCGGCACGGTTCGGCCAAGATGGTGCCACCGCCATCCCTTAGGTAAGGCGCTTGGAGTTTTTTACTTTCCTCTGTTTTGTATTCTGGCTTTGATTCTGTCGCATTTCAAACTTTTCATTGTTTACTTCAAGTTTGTGTTGCCTTTCTTCTGTGGAGAGGTCGCTTTCACAGCGAATGAGATGTGCGTCTCAGAGAGATCATAGCGTGGCATCTCCCTTGGTCGCCATCTTGGATCCCCAAGTGGATCCTTTCAATGCTCCTAATTCCTCCTTGTGGGAGACAAGGGGTTTAGTGGTTCTATATACAATACTTTTGAACATTTCTGGAAAACTAAGGAATATAATGATGTTGACTGATTGCTTTTGGCATCATTGGACAAATTAACACAGGAGAATGATAAGCCCCAGGCATGCATAGCTAACCTAAAGGTTAATCAGTGTGCTTTGAAGAAGAGTCTTGTCTCTTATAGTCATAGGACTGAAATTGCCAAAAAACAAACACAGGCCCTCATCCTGAGACTGGCTGACTTACAACATAAGGTTTACTCTCAGCCCCGGAAGGTGTCTGTAGTTACGGTGAGGGCACTGCTAGGAAAACAATGGGATCCTGAAAAGTGAAATGGGGATGTGTGGGAGGACCCTGAAGAGGCTGGGGAGGTTGAATCCATACATTCTGATGGGTTTATCCTGCCAGAA
This sequence comes from Glis glis, assembly GCA_004027185.1. Classification (NCBI taxonomy): domain Eukaryota; kingdom Metazoa; phylum Chordata; class Mammalia; order Rodentia; family Gliridae; genus Glis; species Glis glis. Next base: position 30,041 of record PVJS01019386.1, on the reverse strand, counting down.
GACATGGCCTCCCCACCGTCTATAGAATTGGCTTCTCTGCCTTTCCCTGAGGGAATTAATCCAACATTGCCTATGGAAGCAGCAAGACAATGCTGATACTCCTCAGGACCCACCCTCACCACCCACCTTCACCTCTAGGCCTATAACTAGAAGCAAGTCTAAGCGGCCCCTAGAGGTGAGGTACCAAGTGTGACCCATGAGGATGTGTGCTATACTCCAAAGGAACTTCTTGAGTTTTCCAGTCATACAAGCAGAGGTCTGGGGAATACGTATGGAAATGGATTTTAAGAGTATGGGATAATGGTAGAAGTGATATACAATTAGAGCAGGATGAATTTATTGATATGGGCCCATTAAGCAGAGATTCTAAATTTAATGCAGCAGCTCACAATGTTTAAAAGGGTCCTAATAGTTTATTTGGTTGGTTGGCTGAAGTATGGACCAAAAGATGGCCTACTGTGAATGAGTTGGAAATGCCTGACCTTCCTTGGTTTTCTGTGGATGAGAGGATTCAAAGGCTCAGAAAGCCTGGAATGCTTGAGTGGATTTGCTATGTAAGACCTTCTCCTCCACAGTGGACACATCTAGAGGATGTGCCGTTCACCCATACTTTAAGAAACAAATTTGTGAGGCGGGCACCATTATCCTTAAAGGGCTCTGCTGTTGCTATTCTCTGTATGCTGGAACTTACAGTGGGAGATGCAATTGATCAATTGGTAGACTTAAATGCGATGGGTATTATTGGATCCCAACATGGTAGGGTCCAAGTGGCAGCTCCCAACCACCAGAGGCAAGGTGGTCATAGTTATCATAATGGGCAGCAGAGGAGGAGCAATGAACAGAATGGTCTGACTTGTGCAGATCTATTGCATTGTCTGATTAGTCATGCGTGTTCCCAGAAGTGAAATAGACAGGAAACCCACCAAATTATTTTTTTTCTATTAATGTGATATATTACATTTATTAATTTGTGCATTTTTATTGGTGCATTGTAATATACTTCTTGACGAAGTTCAGGGTGATAGAGGCATACATGCACACAGTACTTTTTGAGCCCCCCTCAGGTCCCACCCCACTCCCTCTCCCTTCCCACCTTCCCATGCTTTGATTTATATAAGCAGAAAAATTCCAGGACAAGTGTACCAAAGTCTGACATAAATCATAACAGCAGGGAATCATAGCCCTTCAACCAATTCCCAGACTTGAGCCAATTTACAGACCCAGGACCCCTTGATTGAAGGGGAGGCCAGGTTCCTTTGAATAAGAACCCTGGTACAGAACCAAAAAGTTCTGTTAACCTTTCTCCCATCCTTCCCCAGAGGGACCAACAGCCTTTCACCAGGGTAAATGTACATTAAGTAATGGAAATGATCAGAAGTTTTGGGGACTACTGGACACTGGCTCTGAATTGACATTAATTCCAGGAGATCAAAACATCATTGTGGTCCTCCTGTCAAAGTAGGTGCTTATGGAGATCAGGTGATCAAAGGAGTTTTGGCCAAGGCACAACTCACAGTGGATCCAGTGGGTCCCCAAACTCATCCTGTGATTATTTCCCCAGTCCCAGAATGTATAATTGGGATAGATATACTTAGCACTTGGCAGAATCCCCACAATGGTTCTCTAGTCTGTGGAGTCAGGGCTATTATGGTGGGAAAAGCCAAATGGAGGCCATTAGAGTTCTCTCTACCTGGGAAAATAGTGAATCAAAAACATATCGCATACCTGGAGGGATTGCAGAGGTTAGTGCCACCATCAAGGACTTGCAAGATGCAGGGGTGGTGGTTTCACCACATCCCCACTTAACTCTCCTATTTGGCCTGTGCAGAAGACAGGTGGAACTTGAGAATGACAGTTGATTATTGTAAGCTTAACCAAGTAGTGACTCCAATTGCAGCTGCTGTATCAGATGTGGTTCCCTTGCTTGAGTAGATTAACACATATCCTGGTACCTGGTATGCAGCTACTGATTTGGCTAGTGTCTTTTTCTCCATATCTATCCATAAGACCTACCAGAATCAATTTGCTTTCAGCTGGTAAGGCAGCAGTACACCTTCATTGTCCTACCTCAGGGGTATATCAACTCTCCAGCCCTGTGTCATAATTTAGTTCACAGAGCTATTGACCAGCTTTCTCTTCCACAAGGTATTACACTGGTCCATTACATTGGTGATATTATGTTGATTGGACCAGTGAGAAAGAGGTAGCAACCACTCTAGACTTGTTAGTGAAACATTTGTGTGCCAGGGGATGGGATATAAATCCAACTAAAATTCAAGGGCCTTCTACCTCAGTGAAATTTCTAGGAGTCCAGTGGTGTGGGACATGCCGAGATATTCCTTCTAAAGTAAAGGATAAGTTATTGCATCTAGCCCCTCCCACAACTTGGAAAGAGGCACAGTGCCTGAAGGGCCTATTTGGATTTTGGAGGCAACACATTCTTCACTTGGGTGTGTTACTCCAGCCCATCTCCCAAGTGACTCAAAAAGCTGTTAGTTTTGAGTGGAACCCAGAATAGGAGACGACTATGCAAAAGGTCCACACTGCTGTGCAGGCCGCTCTGCCATTGGGCCCTAAGATTCAGCAGACCCTACGGTACTTGAGGTGTCAGTGGCAGAAAGAGATGCTGTCAGGAGCCTTTGACAAGTCCCCATAGGTGAATCACAGAGGAGGCCCTTGGGAGTTTGAAGCAAGGTCCTGCTGTCATCTGCAGACAATAACTCTGCCTTTGAAAAGCAGCTCTTGACTTGCTACTGGGCCTTAGTGGAAACTGAATGTTTGACCATGGGCCATCAAGTTACCATGCGACCTGAGCTGCCCATCATGAACTGGCTGCTGTCTGACCCACCAAGCCACAAAGTTGGACATGTGTAGCATCAATCCATTATCAAATGGGAATGGCACACATGTGATAGAGCCCGAACGTGTCCTGAAGGCACAAGTAAGTTACATGAAGAAGTAGCCCAAATGCCCATGAGTCCTACTCCTGCCACAGTGCCTTCTGTCACCCAGCATGGACCACTGGCCTCATGGGATGTGCCAGATGATCAGTTGACAGAGGAAGAGAAAACTCAGGCATTTACAGATGGTTCTGAACAATATGCAGTCACTACCCAAAAATGAACAGCTGCACCCCTCTCTAGGACATCCCTGAAAGACAGTGGTGAGGGGAAATCTTCTCAATGGGCAGAACATTGCCCAATGCACCTGGTTGTGCATTTATCTTGGAAGAATGGATAGATGTACAATTATACACTGATTCCTTGGCTGTAGCCAATGGTTTGGCAGGATGGTCAGGGACTTGGAAAGAACATGATTGGAAGATTGGTGACAAAGACATTTGGGAAGAGGTATGTGGATAGATCGCTCCAAATGGGCAAAGAATGTGAAGATATTCGTGTCCCATATTAATGCCCATCAAAAGGTGACCTCAGCAGAGATGGACTTTAACCATCAAGTGGATAGGATGACCTGGTCTGTGGATAGCACTCAGCCTCTTTCTCCAGTTACCCCTGTCATTGTTCAATGGGCTCATGAACAAAGTGGCCATGGTAGCAGGGATGGAGGGTATTCATGGGCTCAGAAACATGGACTTCCACTCACCAACACTGATCTGGCTTCAGCCACTGCTGAATGCCTCATCTGCCAACAGCAGAGACCGACTCTGAGTTCCCAACATGGCAGCATTCCTCAAGGTGATCAGCCAACAACCAGGTGGCAAGTTGATTATATTTTAGGCTCCTTCCATCATGGAAGGGGCAGCACTTTGTCCTTACTAGAATAGACACTCTGGGTATGGATTTGCCTTCTCTGTACATAAAGCCTCTGCCCAAACTACCATCCGTGGACTTACAGAATGCCTTATCTACCATCATGGTATTCCACACAGCATTGCTTCTGACCAAAGAACTCACTTCACAGCCAAAGATGTGTGGCAATGGGCTCATGCTCATGGGATTCACTGGTCTTACCATTTTCCTCACCATCCTGAAGCAGCTGGTTTGATAGAACAGTGGAATGGTCTTTTGAAGACTCAGTTACAGTGCCAACTAGGTGGCAATACCTTGCAGGGCTGGGACAAGGTTCTCCAAAAGGCTGTATATTTTCTAAATCAGCATCTACTCTATGCTACTGCTTCCCCTAGAATTCACAGGTCCAGGAATTAAGTGGTGGAAACAGGAATGGTGCCACTCACTATTACCCCTAGTGACCCACTAGCAAAAGTTTTGCTTCCTTTCCCCACAAACTTATGTTCTGCTGGCCTCTGGACCTTAGTTCCAGAAGCAGGAATGCTTCTACCCAGAGGCACAAAAATGATTCCACTAAACTGAAAGTTAAGACTCCCCCCAGCCACTTTGGGCTCCTCATGCCTTTGAGCAACAGGATAAGAATGGAGTCATGGTGTTGGCAGGGATGATTGACCCAGATTACCAAGGGAACATTGGACTATTACTCCACAACGGAGGTAAGGAGAAGTATGCCTGGGAAGCAGGAGATCCCTTAGTGCATCTCCTAGTATTGCCATGTTCTGTTATTAGAGTCAATGAAAAACTACAACAATCTAATGCAGGCAAGATGACAAATGTCCAGGAATGAAGGTGTGGGTCACCCCTCCAGGTAAAGAACCAAGACCTGCTAAAGTGCTGGCTGAAGATAGAGGTAATACAGAATGGGTAGTAGAAGAAGGTGTTATAAGTACCAACTATGGCCATGAGACCAGTTACAGAAATAAGGATTGCAATTGCCATGAACATTTCTTTCCTATTTGTTAAGAATATGTTTATGTGTGTATTTACATATATTAAGCAGATATCTCTGTTTTATCTCCTCCCTTATTCCTCTATCATTTAACATAATATTGATGGACTTTATATTAATACTTAAGTGTTATTAAATCTACATTATAGTATCTAAGTATCAGGCATAAGCATCACTCAGAAAACTTTGCTTCCTACTCAGGGGAAGTAACTGGTGCATTTTCAGTTTTACCTGGGATAGTTATATCATGTTAGGTGAGATTTTGATATTGTTATTGTATATATTTGAAAATTAATATGATCTAAAGAGACAGGGTTAGGAGTCAATTTGACGGGGGTGATGATTAATTTGGATTGTCAACTTGACTAGATCAACACCTAAGTTTATGTGACTTTGGGTGTGTTGATGAGATGGTTGGTTTATGTAATGGCAGATTGAAGGGGAAGTCCTGCCCTGAATGTAGGCAGCACAGTTCTGATAGGTGAAGGATCTGGATAAAAAGAAGGAGAAAGCCACAAGAAAGTGTGTCTGCTCTCATCTGAGATATTGGCTTACAGCTCTTCAAACAGGACTTTCACTATCATTTCTCCAGAGAGTTTCCTGGCCTTTCCATCTTGGGCTGGGATTGAATTAGTGGTCTCTCTGATTCTGAGACTCCAGCTCTTGGACTGCTCGACCAGCTGCTGGTTCCTCTGGCTCTCCATGTGCAGTCAGCCACTTGGGACTACACTGCTTTGGACTATAAGCTGATTCGATAAATCCCCTTTTACCATATATGTGTCCTTTGAGTTCTGTTACTCTAGTGAACCCTGACCAATACACAGTCCAAGCTGGTATATGTAACACCTGAGCTGAGTCTTAGAGAAAGTGTACAAGTCATCTAGGAAAAGAAGGACCTGGGCAGGGGCAGGATATGTTCCCAATTGGCTTCTACACAGAGTGGCTCTGGCTAACTAATGAGATTTTATTTTGCTGAAAGGAGTTTGCAAGTTCAGGGCCTGAGCTGAATTGCTCCATACACAGCAGGCTCAACCATGTGCTGCTTAGACCCTTCATCTCTAGTTTCCTTTTTTCCATCAAACATTTTGTCTCTCCTCAAAATATCAGAGGGCAAATACCCAAAGATTTAAAGACTGTCAGTTTGAAGACCTGAAAAATCATCACTTTGCCCAGGTTGCCAATTTTGTTAAGCTCTGAAAGTAATAAGATACTGAAAAAGCAAATAGAAACATCAGAAAGAAGGGGTAGTGGCAAAGACAAAGTGAGATTAGGATGGAGACACATTCTGTGGGTCAGATGTGTGTAATGGGGAATACAACTATGAGGGGGGAAGCTATTACTTCAAAAAAGAACAGGAGACCCTTGGGTACTAAAACTGAAGAGGGGGATTCATCTTCTAACAATGATGCTTAGTGAGGACTCAAGAGTCAAAAATTGTGCCTTCAAGCCAGTATGGACTAGGAAATCAAGGCTTCTGTTTTTAATTCTGGGATCTGGAACTTCTTAAAACCTTATGAAGAGTATATATTGAGATCCTAGAACTGCCTGTCTTGAGAAGAAGAGTTTGAGGTGGGATGGGGTTTTTAAAAATCCTCCACTTTAACTCCTATTAAATCTTTTTTTATTATTTTTTTATTTTTTGTGGTACTGGGAGTTAAATCTAGAGATATGTTACCTCTAAGCTACACCCCAGCCCTTTAAAAATTTTTTTTATTATTCATGGACAAAGTTTATTAAGCCAAAATATGAGTTTGGTCCAAGAGAAAATCCAAAAGGAAAAATAAAAGAATACAGCTATTTTAGAATGACCCATTTCAATTATCTTAAAGTTTGATCCTGATTATTTCACTGGCCTTAATCTCATGAGGGTATCACTATGATTCTGAGTTTTTAATACTTTTATTTGTTCATTATAGACTATAATCAGAGTCTTACTAGGTTGCCGAGAGTCTTGCTAAATTGCTGAGGCTGGTCTCAAACCTGGGTTCCTCCTGTCTCAGCCTCCTAAGCACTGGAATTATAGGCAAGCACCACCAACCCAGCCTCCTATTAAATATTAAAGACTCGGGGCAGGCATTTTGTTCTCCATAAGGACAAATTCAAGAACATATGCAGGGGTATTCTCTTCCCCAAGGTGAAAACCTGGAACTATCTAGAGGTTTCTAATCCTTCCTTGGTGGGAGATAGATAGCAGCCAACGCCAATTCCCAACTAACCCCAGAGCAGGACAGTATGGTAGACAAGTAAAGGCCAAGAAAGTGCAGCCCAATCCCTCTCTGGGGTCGAGATTTCCTCAAACACAGGTGAAAGCACACAGCATTGTCCCCAGACAGTGTCCTGTGGGTGACGGCGGCCAGGGGCAAGGTCTGTCCACATTTATGAAACATCATGGAAATAGAAATCCTGGAAGTTGATTGTGCTCAGTCCAGAAGGTCACTAGCTGGGGACCAGTAAGAAAATGAATCTGAACTTAGAGAAATGGCAAATAGACGACAGCAAGCCCTTTCAGGGCTATATTGGAGAATTGTCTAACAGGCCCATTCAGGACTATTTAATACTCCGGGGCAGAGGTGAGCAAAGTATGGCTCATACACTTGCCACCTGTTTTTAAAATGAAGTTTTATCAGAACACAGCCACAAACAAAATACATTTGTTTACTTCTTGTCTATGACTGCTTTTGTGCTATAGCAGGACAGTTGAGTAGTTGCAACACAGACCAAATGGCCCGCAAGCCTAGAATATTTACTATCTAGCGCTTTAAGAAAAGTTTTCCAACTCCACTCTAAGAAAATACACTTTAGCTTAATTTAGGGACCAGATTCTATGGAGCTATGTATTAAACATGTAGAAGATTTATACGTTACAGATTATTTCTGCCCAGTAAAAAAAGGAAGAGAAAAAAATGATAACCACATTGATATAGTTTTATTTCCTTATAGAATATTAGCCAGTTTCATATCCAATCCGGCATCGCATTTTAATATTGTTTCTTCAGTGCCTGAGTTCCATAGTCTCTTGTATATTTTGGATGCAGGTTTTATCAGGTATGTGTTTTGAAAATGGCCTCTCCTAGTCAACGTCTTGACTTTTCATTCTCTTAAAGTGTCTTTAGCAGAGCACCATTTTTATTCTTAAGAAAGTTCAATCCATCATTTTTTGTTTCATTTCTTTTGGCATTACATTTAAAAACACATCATAAACCCAAGGCTGTGTAAATATCCTCCTGTTTTTCAAGAATTTTTATACTTTTGATTTTATATTCATGTCTATGATCAGTTTTGAGTTAATGTTTATGAAAAATGTGAGGTCTCTATCTTGGTTCTTTTTTTTTTTTGGCATATGGGCATTCAGTTGTTCCAGGATCATGTTAGAAAAACTAACCTTTCTCCATTTTATTGCCTTTGCTGCTTTGTCAAAGTTCATTTGATGACATTTGTGTAGGTCTATTCCTGGGCTCTCTCTTCTGTTTCACTGATGCATATGTTTATTCTTTTGCTAATATGCTCAAAATATAACATTTATAAATAAATTTAACAAGCTAGGTCTGCAACCTGTACATTAAAAACTGCCATTTTCTGAAAAATCATTTAATTTAGAAGAGAGATAAAACATATTCATGGATCAGAGAACAAAATACTGGCTTTACATCAATTTTTTACAAATTTATCTTTAGATTCAATGCATTTCTAATCAAAATTCCTGTTCACTTTTGTGTAAAAAGTGACAAGATTATTCTAAAATTTATATGGAAATACCAAAGACCTATGATATCAGAAACAATCTTGAAAAAAATGAACAAAGTTGGAGTATTCACTTTATGATTTCAAAACTTAATACAAAGATAAATTAATCAAGATACTGTTGGACTAGGAATAGAATTGAGAGTCTGGAAATAAATCCTTGCACTTATGATTAACTGATTTTCGAAAAGAATGCTAAAATCATTCAATAAGGAAGGAATAGTTTTTTCAACAAATATGCAAAAAATGACAAAGTAGATCATAGGCCCAAATGTAAGAGCTAAAAAAATTAAACTCCTATAGGGAAGCATAGCAGTGAATCTTCATGACCTTAACTTAGGCAATGGATTCTTAAGTATGACATCAAAAGCACAGGCAACAACAATAAAATAAATAAATAAATTGAACATAGAATTAAAAATGTTTGTGCTTCAAATGAAACCATCAGGAAAATGAAAAGTCAGCTCAGACAAAAATAAAAAACACTGACAACACCAAATACTGATGAGGATGTGGAGCAGCAGGAACTCCCATTCATTGCTGGTGAGAATGCAAAATCATACATGCCATTTCAACACTTTGCCAGTTTCTTACAAAGCTAAACATATTCCACACAACTCAGCAATCACACTCCTTGGTACTTAACTGAAAGAGATGAAAATGTATGTCCACACAAAAACCTACACATACATGTGTATAGCACATTTATTCAAAATTGCCAAAACTTGTATGCAACCAAGATGTCCTTCAGTAGGTGAATGGGTAAATAAACTGGTACATCTAAACAATGGGATATTATTCAGTGCTAAAAAGAAATTAGCTATCAAGCCAGGAAAAGACATTTAAATGCATGTTGTAGGTGAAAGAAGCAATCTGAAAAGGCTACATACTATATGATTCCAATTAAATGACATTTTGAAAATGATCAATGAGGTAGACAGTGAGAAGATCAGAAGAGCCAGGTGCAGTGCTGTACACCTGTAATCCCAGCTACATGGGAGGCTGAGGCAGGGGAATCCTAAGTCCAAGGCCAGCCTGGGCAACTTAGCAAGACCCTGTCTCGAAATTTTAAAAAGTCAGGGAGGAGCTGGGAATGTGTTAGTGTTAGAGCACCCCTGAGTTTAAGCCCCAGTACTGCCAAAAAAAAAAAAATTAAGATCAAAAGATTCCAGGGACTAAAGGAGAGGAAGAGGTGAATTGGTGGAATGCAGAGGCTTTTTAGGGCAGTAAAACTACTCTGTACTATACTATACTGGTGTATACATATCATTATACATTTGTCAAAAAACCATAGAATACACATCAAGCATGAATCCTAACGTAACCTATGGAATTTGGGTGATAAGGATGCCTCAGTGTAAATGTATCATTTGTAACAAATGTGCCACTTGGTTCAAGATGTCGATAGTGGAAGGTGAAGACAGGGTGTATGAGAAATTTCTGTACTTTCTGCTCAGTTTTGCTCCAAACCTAAAACTGCTCCAAGAAGTGTTGTATTTTTTTAAAGAAAGTCAACCATAAAATGATTGAAAATCATATATCTGATAAAAGGCTTATTTCTAAAATATATAAAGATTAGCAGTCAGAAAGATGCAAATCAAAACTACCCTGAGATATCACCTAACCCCAATAAGAATGGCAATCATTAAAAACACAAATAACGTTTGGGAGGCGGAGACCGGAGGATCCGGGTTCACGGCCAGCCTCAGCGCTCTCTCTCTCTCTCTCTCTCTCTCTCTACCTAGTGAGGCCCTCCGCAACTTCGTGAGACCCGGTTTCAAAATAAAGTATAAAAAAATAGGGCTGGGGGTGTAACGCAGAGGTAGAACGCCCCTGGGTTCCACCCCTGGTACCGCAAGAAAAAAAATAATAAAATAAAAAACACAAATAACAACAAATGCTGGCGAGGATGTGGAGAAGTAGGAACTCTAATATACTGCTGGTGGGATTGCAAATTAGTGCAACCATTATGGAAACCAGTGTGGAGGATCCTCAGAAGAATTGGAATGAACCTACCGTATGACCCAGCAATACCACTTCTAGGCATCTACCCAAAAGATTTGAAACCAAACTACCAGACTAATGCATGTGTGTCTATGTTTATAGGTGCACAATTCACAATTGCCAATCTTTGGAACCAGCCAAGGTGTCCATCAACAGATAAATGGATTACAAAACTATAGGATATGTACACAATGGAATTTTATGCAACCATAAAGAAGAACAAAATTACATCATTTGTAGGGAAATGGAAAGAATTAGAAAACATTATGCTAAGTGAGATTAGTCAGGCACAAAGAGTGAAAAGTCATGTTCGCCCTAATATGTGGAAGCTAGATAAAAGGAGACTTAGAAGGGACTCCAGACAAAGAAGATGAAAACTTTAGATGAACAAAGAAGATGACCTAACTGAGGGAGTTGGGAGGGGGGTGGAGGGAAACACACTAAAGCGCATGATGTATATATACAAACCTATAAGACTCAATCACTATGCAGAGCACTAAAGGGAGGGAACAGGGAGGGAATAGGGTAGGATTTGAGGGAGGACTAAATGAGCAATGTGTGCATGTATGATTCTCCTAACCTGACACTTATCAAATGTATAATTACAATGCACCAATAAATGAATATTAAAAAATAAAATAAAATATATAAAGAACTCTCACAACTCAATAATAAAGACAACACAATTAAAATGGGCAAAATATTTGAATAGATATTTTTTTCTTTTTCTTTTATATTTTTATTGGTGCAATGTAATTATACATCGTAGTAAGATTCAAAGTGATACACATCATTTGGTGTATTTCCCTCCATATACCCGCCCCCCTACTTTTTTCCTCCCTCCCCACACATGTTAGTGAGATTGGTAGTGAAACCTTGTATGGATGTAACCTTATGTGAACTGTTCCCTTCCTCAATCCTCATTTTTCCCCTCCCTATCTACCTCCCCCAATCATCTTCCACTATTTTCCCATTTTCTCTCTCACTTGACCGAAGTCCCTTTTGCTTCCTATTTTTGTTCTACCTTCCACATATGAGAGAAAACTTATGACCCTTGACTTTCTGAGACTGGTTGATCTCATGCAGCATAATATTCTCTACTTCCATCCACTTTCCTACAAATGGCACAATTTTGTTCTTCTTTATGGCTGAGTAAAATTCCACTGTATGTATATACCACACTTTCATTATTCATTCATCTGTTGATGGACATCTAATTTGGTTCCATAATTTGGCTCTTGTGAATTGTGCTGCTATAAACATGGATATACATGTATCATCATAGCATTCTAACTTTAGTTCTTTTGGAAAGATACTGAGGAGTGGTATGGCTCCTCCATATGGCTGGGTCATATAGTGGTTCCATTCCTAGTCTTTTGAGGAGCCTCCACACTGATCCAAGTGATTGTACTACGTTACAATCACACCAACATTGTATGAGTTCCTATTTCCCTACATCCTCACCAGCATTTATTATTGTTTGTATTTTTTTTTTTTTTGCGGTACTGGTGATAGAACCCAGAGGCATTCTACCTCCGAGCTACACCCCCATCCCTATTTTTTTCATTCTTTATTTTGAAACAGGGTCTCACTAAGTTGTGGAGGGTCTCACTAAGTAGCTGAGGCTGGCCATGAACCTGCGATCCTCCTGTCTCAGCCTCCCAAGTACTGGGATTACAAGTTTGTGTTCTTAATGACTGTCATTCTAATTGGAGTTAGATGTAATCTGAGAGTAGTTTTGATTTGCATTTCTCTGATTGCTAATGATGTTGAACATTTTTTCATATATTTGTTGGCTAATTGTATTTCTTCTTTTGAGAAATATCCATTGATTAGACATTTTTCCAAAGAAGATCTCCAAATGTTCAGTAAGTTCATGACAAGATGCTCATCAACATTAGTCATTAGGTAAATGCAAATCAAAGCCACAAGATACCACTTCACATCCACTAGAATTGCTGTACTAAAAAAGACACACAATAGCAAATGTTGGTGAGAATGTGGAGAAATTAGAACTCTTATATATTGGTAGAGGGAATGTAAAATGGTATAGCAGTTTAGGAAAGTAGTTTGGCAGTTCCTCAAATGTTAAATACAGAATTACCATATGACCTTGAAATTCCACACCTGGGTTCATACCCAATATACATAATTGAAAACAGATGTTGAAACAAAAACTTGTACATTCATGTTCATAGAAGCACTATTCACAACCACCAAAGGTGGAATCAACCCAAGTGTCAATCAACTGAGGAAAGGAAAACAAAGTGTGGTATATCCATGCAATGGAAATTATTCAACAATACAAAGAAATGAAGTATGATATATGCTGCAACGTGATGAACCTTGGAAACGGTATGCTTAGTGAAAGAAGCCAGACGCAAAGGCCACATAGGGTATGATCCCATTCACTTGAAATATCCAGAATAAGCAAATCAATAGAAACAGAAAATACACTAGTGGTTGGGGATATATGGTGGGCAATGAGAAATGATAGCTAAAGCATATGGGGTTTTATTATAGGGAGATGAAAATGTTCTGAAATTAGATAACGTTGAATGTTGTACAACTATATAGATATATTAGAAACACTGAATTGTGCATTTTTAAAAGGTGAATGTTATGATACATGAATTATGTCTCAAAAATTCTTTTATAAAAATCACTACTGTGACTGGGCTGGCAAAAACTCAATAGCTAGAGCATGACCATACTTTATACCAAGGATTTCCCAGGATTATAAACATATTTGCCATTTCTAGGAATATGTATATTTCAAATAAATAATCAAGTAAATACTTGATTTGTGTTTTAAAATAAATCGAAAGTCAACAGCCTAATTCCCCATTTCACAACAATTATGATTATTTGTTTTTTGTTTTGTTTTTGTTTTCCTAAGCCAAAACTTACATGCAATTTTCTTATCAAAGAGGTTTCCTGAACAGATCTTATGGAGCTACATGTGCAGAAAAATTAATTCTAGTTTACTCCCTAAAACTCTATGGGGAATTTAAATGATCAGCTTTAGAATATCTAATTCAAAAACTCTTTAATCTGTACTGAGTATGAAGCCATAAAACACAGCCAAATTCAGTTAAAATTTCCCCTCCACTGGTTCTTTTATTCCAGAGCATACCTTATTGCCTGATCAGCCATATTTATGATCTGGTCATCTTATTGACTGCCTTTAAAAAATCCCTGGTGGAGCATCTATCCACAGTTTGCATCTATTCACCCCACTGTCTCACTTCTGGTTGCTAGGATACCACCTATTGGAATATGAAAAATTTATTTCTAATCAAATTTTTACTCTACATGGCCTTAGGAAAAGAAGAAAGCAAGATCCATGCATGCATAAAATAGCTTCCAGAATGACTATGAATTTCTGGTAATAACTTTATCTTTAAATTTAAGAATTGAAAAACCCAACCCTATCAATAAAATTGCAGGCTCTAACTTTGTGTATTAGCTTGCCCGTAAGTGAAGGGGAAGTCATGTCACAGAAACCTTTCCTTTCTTCTGAAATGGCTGGCTCATTTTGTCAAAAACAAACCTCCAGGATACATAAAAAGTTCTCATTTCAAGAGGATTTGTTTTCTTAGCCTTTATTTCTTAGGACTCCTAGGTTCAAAACTAGGAACTAGAACAACCTATTTTCCTGCCTTCTAAACGGAGCAAAGAGCCTGGCATGGTGGCACACGCTTGTAATCCCAGTACTTGGGGGGCTGAGACAGGAGGATCGCAGGTTCACAGCCAGCCTCAGCTACTTAGCAAGGCCTCCGCAACTTAGTGAGACCCTGTTTCAAAATAAAGAATAAAAAATAGGGCTGGGGGCATAGATCGGAGGTAGAATGCCCCTGGGTTCAATCCCCAGTACTGCCAAAATAAAAAATAAATAAAAATAAAATAAAAAGAGCAAAGATTAGAGGGTTAAAAAGTTGAAATTATTCCATTTACCTTTATTCAAATTAATTCAATTCAGTAAGGTGTATCAAACATTCCTATATATAAGTTGCCATACTAACCAAGATGGAGCCACAAAGATGAATATGCAACAGTCACTGTCTTCAAAACAGTCACAACCTAGTGAGGACATGGACAATATTCAGCGTCAGCCACGAGAGGGACAGGGGACTGAGCTGCTCTAAGCCTGGTGAGTAGAGTCCCAGCACCTGCTCCTGGGGCTGCAGAGACACAGGTCTGGAGCCTGAATTGGCTGGGTGTGAATGATGTGTAGCATCCATCAGGGTACCAGATTAGCAGCAGAGTAACAACTTTCAGTGGTTACTAAAGGAAGCCAGTATGTGAAGAATTCACAAGGTAGTGCCTATGCCTGACCCTAGACACTGAGGACTGCATTGGTCAGGGTTCATGAGACTAACAGGATTCACAGAATGAGTATATGGAAAAAGGGGTTTATCAGATCAGCTTACAATGTAGTCCCGAGTTTCGACTGCACGTGGAGAGTCAGAGGAACCAGTAGCTGGTGGAGCGGTCTAAGAGCTCTTCGGAGAAATGATGGTGAAGTTTCAGTTCGAAGGGCTGGAGGCCGACGAGAGCAGAAGATCTAGAAGCTCTTCAGAGAAACGGCGAAGTTGGAGGCTGACGATCTCAGATGAGAGCAGATGCGTTTTCTTTGGAAAGAGTCGCGCATCCCTCTACGCGGCTTCTCCTTCTTTTATCTAAGTCCTCCACCTATCAGAACCCTGCTGCCTACATTTAGGGCAGGACTTTCTGTTTAATCTGCTGTTACACATCCAAAGTCACATGATCTTGGGTGTGTCATGATCCGATCAAGTTGACAAATTATATTAACTATCACAAGGACTCTGGCCCAAGGTAGCCTGGTTAGTACCATGGCACAGGGCAAGCTTATCTGCTGGGGGAATGGCTAGGGTTCTAGAAGGCTTTGCAAGCAGTATGGCAGTTGAGCTAGATTCTAAAGGATTGATAGGACTTCATCAATCTGAAATAGCAAGGAAAGGACACAGTACAAGGAAGAAGAAAATAAAACATGCAGGTGGGAGGCTGTTGCTGTATTAGAGCAGTGGCTGGTGCTGGTGGACCAGGAGTGTAGAACACACGCAGCTCTGGTGAGGAGGAAGTGGAGTGCAGAGCACACCTGGGATCTTGGACCAGATTAGGAGGGGCCTTGAACTCCATGCTAGGTAACTGGACTTCATTCTGTATATACAATAAGGATGCATCCAGGGTTGTTGAGTGATGCAATGATATGAAATATTACCTTTCGTGCTGTGGCACATGCCTGTAATCCCAGTACTTGGAACACTGAGACAGGAGGATCGCAGGTTTGAGGTCAGCCTCAGAAACTTAGAGAGACCCTGTTTCAAAATAAAAATTTTTTAAAAGGCTGGGGGTATAGCTTGGAGGTAAAATGCCCCTGGATTCAATCCCCAGTATATCAAAACAAGAATTATTATTATGATTTTATTATTATTATTATAAATGGACTTATCAACTTAGTTTAGAAACATTTTTATTTATTTTATTATTTATTTATTTATTCATTCATTTATTTTGTTGTACTAGGGACTGAACACAGGGGCATTCTACCTTTGACCTATACTCACAGCCCTTTTTATTTTTTGTTTTTTGAAACAGGGTCTTTCTAGGTTGTTGAGAGTCTCATTAAGTTGCTGAGTCTAAGGCTGCTTCTGCCCTCTTAGTGCCACAGAGCCTCCTCCTCTTGCAAGAAGTGGGAGACGCAGAGCTGGCAGCTGAGGAGAAGCTAGCTCAGGCGGCTATTTTTTTTGTTTGCTTGTTTTGTTTTGTTTTGTTTTGTTTTGTTTTGCTTTGCTTTGTTTTGCAGTACTGGGGCTTGAACCCAGGGGCATTCTACCTCCGAGCTACACCCCCAGCCCTATTTTTTATTCTTTATTTTGAAACAGGGTCTCACTAAGTTGCGGAGGCCTCACTAAGCAGCTGAGGCTGGCCAACACCGGAGGAATGGCAGGTTTGGGGATCTCAGCTGGCCAGCTTGTGGCAGTGGTCTGGGATAAGTCATCCCCAGTGGAGGCTCTGAAAGATCTAGTGGATAAACTTCAAGTGCTAACTGGCAATGAGGGCTGAATATCAGTGGGAAACATCAACCAGCTCTTGCAGTCTGCCCACAAGGAATCTAGCTTCAGCGTTACCTTGTCGGGTGTAGTCCCAGGAAGTGTGACTCTGCACAGCAGTGAGAGTTTGGCTGAGATGGCCCAGATCCTTCGGCCTGGGGGATGTCTTTTTCTGAAAGAACCAGTAGAGACAGTCATAGTTAACAATAGCAAGGTGAAGACAGCATCTAAACTGTGCTTAGCCCTGACTCTTTCTGGCCTTGTGGAAGTAAAAGAACTGCAGCTGGAGTCCTTAAGCCCTGAGGAGATGAAGGAAGCCTGTCCGGGAACACCTGGGTTGTGACAGTGACAGCCTGCTTTCCATTCAGATTACAGGCAAAAAGCCCAACTTTGAAGTGGGTTCTTCTACTCAGCTTAAGCTTTCCATCACCAAGAAGTCTTCTCCTTCAGTGAATCCTGCTGTGGACCCTGCTACTGCAAGCTCTGGACGCTGTCAGCCAATGACATGAAGGACAAAAGCACAGATCTCATTGACTCAGAAGAACTGCTGGATCCAGGAGATTTGAAAAAGCCAGATCCCGCTTCCCTGCAGGCTACTTCATGTGGAGAAGAGAAAAAGAGAAAGGACTGCAAGAACTGCACCTATGGTCTTGCAGAACAACCAGAAAAGAGAAGTCAGAGGAACAGAAGAACACCCAGCCCGAGTCGGCCTGTGGAAATTGCTACCTGGGCGATGCTTTCCGCTGTGCCAGCTGCCCTTACCTTGGGATGCCAGCCTTCAAGCCTGGGGAGAAGGTGCTGCTGAGCAATAGCAATCTTCATGATGCCTAGGAGGGACCCCATGGGACACATCTGCTCCAACAACTCCTTTCCCTCAAGTCCCACCGCTGTGGCTCCTCCCACCCCCTCTGGGTTAGCTCACTCTCTGTTTGAAATCCCTTTGCAAGGAGGGTGCTTGTAGACAGTGAAGCTGGCTGTGGGTGCAGTGGTGTGTAGTGCTGCTGTTTACTGAAAGACCGAGGTATGGTGGGGCCTGGTTCCCCACGTCGGAGGGCCTGTTTCCCCACCTAATGGTGGAAAGGAGAAGTTAGGAGAAGGGAGCATGCCCTGAAGAGGTCCTTCCTGATGTCAAAATGCTGACCATACACTCTTGAGCCCAGACAGCCTTGAGTATTGACGCTTTGCAACAAGCTCCAGGCCCCTCCCCTGTCCTGAGCTCAGTGATACTGCCACCTACCTGTCTTCCTAGGTGGGTGGTTTACCCAATATGCAGTTCTTGGTGACATGAGTCAACTGTCTCATGACCTCAGGGTACAAAAGGAGTCACTCACTGACTGCTGTGACCCACCCCACCCCCACTTTATTGTAGCATCACATCTGTGTCCTGTTGACATTTCTGTTAACCTACAGGTATTAAACTTGCATACGTCTGTGTATCATTTGTAATGAGGGAGTTTGTATTTGTCTGTCATATCTGTCAGTCATCCACATTCATCTTGGACCACAAAACTTTCTTTTAGAAGGAAGTTGGTGTCCCACCCACACAAATGGGGCCAGTACTACACCTTGACATATGGCCTCTCTGCTCTACTTGAGAAGAGTCCAGGCTGATGAGAATTTGGAGAGAAGCAGAGCAGAACTCTGAACCAACAGTAAATCTCTGAGCAGGAGACCTCTCTGTTCTCTCTACTGCCCACCCACACCTACCTGGAGTCGATCTTGCCAAATATCTGGAGAGATCGGGTGGATTTTAAAGATCTGGATTTATATTTTACCAGTAAATAAAAGTGTTAATTGGTATCTTGGGGAAAAAAAGTTGCTGAGTCTAGTCTTGAACTTGCAATCTTCCTGTGTCAGCCTCCCAAATACTGTGGTTACAAGCATGTGCCACCACGCCCAACTTCAGAAACATTTTTAAATGGTTTGCTTTTGAACTGGTCCCAGTAATTCTCCATTTGTCCCCTCAGACCCATTTTCACCTCTCCTTGCTTTGTACCACAGACACTGACTTCACCTGGGCTCTGCCTTCCAGAATGTCGCCAATGCAAGGCACCAACGAGATATTGGAGGTCAGGAGGAGAGAGGCAGGACATGCTTGGTCAGTAGCTGTTTATCCATGGGCCCCAGCTCTCAGACCATATCCCTCTTCTACAGCTGAGGTCTGGTAACCACCTCCTTCTCCTGCCCCTTCATAGTTTCGCACTATTGCTGGTCCCTGAGTGCCTGGACATATTGTTTCCCTTAACCCTGTTGTTTGAGGGGGGTCCTAAGACTGCTTCCAGGTTAGAGAATTCACTATGAGGACTCACATGACTCAACATGTAGTTGTAGTCATGGCTAAGATTTATCACAGTGAAAAGACACAAAGCAAATCAGCAAAGATGAAAGGCACATTGAGCAATGTCTGGGTGGTGCCAGGCACGTGCTCCAAGAATTGTGAGTCATGACAACATGTGTGATATGCCGTCTTCCAGGAGAGCTCATTAGACTCAATGCCCAGGAATTTTACTTAGGGTTTGTCATGTAGGCACTCTTTGCCTAGGACATACCAAAATTCCCAACTCCTTGAAGGAAAGCAGGTCTTCAGCATAATCCATATTGTTTGCATACATGGTTTAGGTGTAGTGAACTATCCCAGCTGGGACACAGTGGGAACTCTCCCCAAATACAGGTTTCCAGATAACAGCCAAGGGTCAACCTCACAAGCAGGCCTTTCAGAGGATAGCAGTCTATGTTAAGTCTCCTGAGCACCTGCTCATACTTCTGTAAATAGTTTCTTCATCTAAGATTCTTCAGCCCTTTAAGTGAACCATCTGTTTCTCTTAGTATCCTGACAAACACAAAGCAATATCTATGTCTAACTACCTAACTGTGTATACACATATATAAACTGATGGACAGTCAGAAATTTGGGCAGAGTTTAGCTGGACAGGTCTCTGTTCCACCTGATGGTAATCAGGGCCACTCATTGGACTGCTCAGGCCTGACACCCAGTGTTGCCCGTGGGTGGAACCACCACATGGAAATCCTCCTGGGTTTCTTTGGTATGGTTCTCCTAGGGAGAACTTCCTAATGAACTCCAGATTGGAGAAGATGGTGCCAGTGAGACTCCAGCACCCATGTGAGTTGCTGTTCAAGAAGGCCCACGCAATATTTGTGCAAAACCCCTGTGGCAACATAGACCAATGCAAAGGAGAGGAAAATGAATGTAATACAATAAGATACTTTTAGAGAGAAACATGACATTACATAACTTTATTATAATATTTTAATTGTCTATTGTTAATCTCTTACTGTGCCTAATTTATAAGGTAAATTTTGCCAGGCATAATGGTACATGCCTGTAATCGCTATACTTGGGAGGCTGACAGGAGTATCTCAGGTTCAAGGCTAGCCTCAGCAATTTAGTGATTCACTTATCGAGACCCTGTTTCAAAATTTTTTAAACAAAGGGTTACAGGTGTAGCTTGGAGGTAAAATGCCTCTGAGTTCAATCCCCAGTACCAAAATTAAATAAATAAGTTAAACTTTATCATAGGTATGTCCATCTTGGAAAAATAGTATATATAGGATTTGATACTCTTTATAGGTTCAGGCATCTTACTGGGGTCTAGAATTGTATCCCCCACAGATAAGTGGGAACTACTGTATTACTAGTAAAAGATCCATGAAGGTCTCCATTTGTACTGTTGTCCAGATCCTGCATAAGTTAAGATGTGAACATACTTACATGCCAGTTTACTAGTCTTGGTGTAACGTTAAGAAATAAGGTGAGTCAAGTTGGGTGCGGTGGTACACAACTATAATCCCAGTACTTGTGAGACGGAGACAGGAGGATTTCAGGTTTGAGGCCAGTCTCAGCAACTTAGAAAGACCCTGTTTCAAAATTTAAAAAATAAAAACAGTTGGGGGTGTAGCTCAGAGGTAGAATGCCCCTGGTTCAATCCCAGTACCAAAAACAAACAAAAGAAGAAAGGCAAATCCAGAGACTCAGAGAGATAATCACTGCTCTTAATTTGTATGGTCCCTCTCAAGCTTAAATTCTGTCCTTCCTAGGAAAACTGTGGAAAGGGCATTTTTCCATATCACATGGACAACTGCCCTCACAGTTGCGTGGGGAGACCTGTCTGTTTGGAAGGTTTTCAGGTTTTGCAGCTCCCTGGGAGTCAGCTATGCCTCTTCCCTTTAAGTCTCTGCCTCTCATTCCAACTGGAGAAAAGTAGTGTTTTGTTCCCAAATGAACTATGTGTGCCCTTATTTTTCATGGAACAGCTGTGTGCCAAACATGTTTCCTTCACTATGTGAATGGAAGTCTAATCACTGACTTGCTTTTTAATGGCATTAAGAAAAATTTATCAAATGAATATTCTAAAGCTTGTTAAAGCTGTGTTTCTATTAGAGGAGGGAGATGGGGAACAATTTTCTTCTTTCTTTTAGGAGCTTGCCTGGTGACCAGAAATGGCTATTTCAATTCTGATTCAATCTCAGAACATTTTTCCCCTTACAGTTGGTTAAAGCTTCAGTTTGTATTTGCTTCTTCCAATCACCTTGAAAATAAATGTAAATAGATACTAAATAAATAAATGGTACACTTAACTTTTCTTTTTCTGCTTTGATGTCTTAGTGCACAGAATATTTTCCTACTTCTTAAAAAAAAATCTAAAATGTCCTCTTTATAAAAAAAAAATCTAACCGTAGCTTCCATACAGGTAATCATCTTTTTTCCACTTTTTTTAAAACCACATGTTGTTATGACAATTTTCCTTTTGCTTTCTAACAGGCTTTGTAGTGCAAATGTGACTATTTCCTAAGACAAAAGAAGCCTGTTTTGTCCGTTGAGCTGAAAAGAGTGCTGCGTCTATAGTCTGTACATCAAATAACCCTAACCCAGGGCACTGCATTTGGAGTCAGGAGACAACTCACAGTCCCTTCCTCAGCGTGGGAGAAGACAGCCTTATGGAAGGTCACTGCCATCCCAGAAGGTCTATAATTCCATGTTAATTAATCCCTTCATTCAGGAAGAAATCTATGGAAAGTTCCAGAGAGGATCAGTTCAGTGCTTCTATCAGAGAACCAGCTATTTCCCTACTCTGTTGCTCTCAAAGAGAGAAGAGCAGAATGAGATGTAGATCCTGCAGTCCTATCTGTGCAGCAGAAGTTCTCCTCTCCTGCCCTGGAATCCCTTTTGTCCCTGGCTCCATCTCTGCCCTGGGTAGAGATTACCATATGTGGTCTTTGTGCAACTAGTCCCTCAGAGAGAACAGTGACACGCTATTTAGTCTAGAGTGGCTCTTCTTTGTTTCAACTGGAGATTTTGCTCTTCTTTTTTAAACTTCTCTAAATTAGGAAAGTAATATATACTTACTTTTATAAGTCAAACAATACAGAGAAGCAGTTCTTTGTGTGTGGGGGGGAGGTGCTGGGGATTGAACCTAGGGACATTCTACCTCCAAACTACATCCCCAGCTCTATTTTATTTTTATTTTGAGACAGGGTCTCACTAAGTTGCTGAGGCTGGTCTTGAACCTGTGATCCTCTTGTCTCAGCCTCCCAAGTACTAGGATTACAGATGTGCACCACTATGCCCAGCTGAGAAGCAGTTCTTTAAAATTTCAGTATCTCTGCTCTCGTCCATCTTATTCCCCAGAGTTAACTAACAACAGCAGTTTGCTAGGCACTTTTTCTTCCTCCTTCAAAATTGGATCATATGATTCACATTTATGTTGTTCTTAATCTTTTGAGTCACATATCTTTTCTTTTTTTTTTTTTTTTTTTTTGCAGTACCCGGGATTGAACCCAGGGACTTTTTACCTCTGAGCTACACCCCCGGCCCTATTTTTTATATTTTATTTTGAAACCAGGTCTCACTAAGTTGCGGAGGGCCTCACTAAGTAGCTGAGGCTGGCCGCGAACCCGCATCCTTCAGTCTCCGCCTCCCAAGTACTGAGATTACAAGCGTGCGCCACTACGCCCGGCTCACATATCTTTTTGAAGATGTGACAAAAGCTATAAGCATCTCCCTGCTGTCTTCATGCAAGCACAAACACAATTCTGCATTTGATTTCAAGGGTTTCATTGACATTGTCGGCACTGTGGGCAGATGAGACCACATCTGCTGGAGCCCCAAGGAGCTCTGAAGAGGGGCTCTGGTGGGGCCCAAGGAGGAGACAATGGCAATGGGAGACATGACAAGTCCCTGGCTACAGGTAGCTCCACATTGCAGCAAATCTGACACATCCGAGCTGGATGAAACTGTTGTGGTCATCTGGGCCATCCTCCTTGTATCCCTGGGGAGACCAGAGAAATGCTTCTTCCCATCTCAGCCAATTTGGCTCTGAGACTGAATTTGGAACACCTCTGAGATGCATAAATATGGAAGGAAATATGCAGAAGCCAGAGTCTGTGCTCATGTTGGCCCTAGAGACATCACATAAACGTTGAGTCTGCTTAACACTTAAGGCAATGGGATGGAGGGGAGAGGAAACTCTACTGGGAAGCTGAGCTCTTTTCCAGGCTCTGCCATGCTGTGGTGAGCTGCTGATCAGCAGTTTACACATTCCAAGCCTCATTATCTCCTCAGAAATGGGGACATTCCTTTGCGATACTGGACTAACTCCACAGAAAAATCCTCCAAAGAACATTAAATGAGACATCTATAAAGTGGGATAATTCTCCTGTAGTCAAAATGAAAAGCCTTGTATTTCAGTCAGCATTCTCACTGCTATGAACTAAATAGCAGACAATCACCATGTAGAGAAAGGAAGATTAGTTTGCTCACAAGTCTGGAGGTTTCAGAGGCTTCAGTCCATGGTAGGCCCGGTCACGTCTGCAGAGCTCAGTCAGGGCAGCAGGAAGCAGAGAGAGTAAGAAGGGGTCCTGTGGACATTATATATTCCCCGAGGTCACACCTACAGTGACCTGCCTCCTTCAGCCACACCCTACCTGCCTAGCTTATCACCCAGTAAATCCATTAATCCGTCAATGGGTTCATCCACTGATGAGATTAGAACCCTCAGGATTCAATTATTTTTACCTCTGAACATTTTCACATTTCCAGTACATGAGCTTTTTCAGGGGACATTTGATATCCAAACCATAACACCCTGGAAGCATAACAATTTCCCATGGTTAAGTGGAGGACTGGGTTTTCTCCAGTGTGACCTTGAACTCCAACCAACACACACACACACACACACACACACACACACACACACGAGCAACTGAATTTACTTTTGACTCCACATGTCATTCAGACAGTGTCTTCATCTTTTCTCATCTTGTGCCACATTGTAAAGAACTTGTTCAAGCCATAGGTATCTTTTCTTGTATCCTCATAACTTCCCCCGTTAGACTGCAACCTATTGACGAAGGCATCTGCCTCTGTTGACCTGTTGATATTTCTCTATCTTCCAATGAGTATTCTCTTTCCAACATCACACACACATGCACACACAAACTGTCTCCAGCCTCTACTACAGATAAAAATAAAGTTTAAATGTCATCAAGGTGCCACATTGTCTGGTGCGGTTGTGTTTGGATTTATTATTATGATTGTCATTCCCACATTTATAAATCCTAGGAAGAGAGTAAAATTAAATTAGAATGTCTCTGTAGCAAATTATCAAGTTGAAAAACAAAACCTATTTTTAATCTAGTGGAAAACATAAGTTATATGCATAGATCACTAGCCCTACTTTAAGTATGGTATCCTGGAGGGCCCTAGAGCCAAAATGCCAGAGTTCAAATACTGGTTCTGCTGTGTATCACTCATGGAACCATGGGCAAGTTACTCAACCTTCATAGGACTCAATGTCCATCTAAGGTTAAGTACTAATATTAATCCATGGAGCTGTTTTGAGAGCTAAATAGAATAACATCTGTAAAGCACCTAGAATGGTATCTGGTACATAATGAGCACTGTATGGGCCAGCTATTAGTAAGGTGGATTTGGTCTTAGAGACTGCTTGTTTAAAAAAGGATAGCCGGGCATGGTGGCGCACGCTTGTAATCCCAGTACTTGGGAGGCTGAGACCGGAGGATCCGGGTTCATGGCCAGCCTCAGCTACTTAGTGAGGCCTCTGCAACTTAGTGAAACCCTATTTCAAAATAAAGAATAAAATATATGGCTGGGGGTGTAGCCTGGAGGTAGAATGCCCCTGGGTTCAATCCCAGTACCACCAAAAAATAAAAAATAAATAAATAAACAAAGATAGTTAAAGGCCACTCGAAGGTAGAATGAAAGAGATATGTGTATATAAGATATAGTAAGAGTCTAGCACAGTGCCTGCCACATAGTAAAAGAGCAAAGATATCATAACTATTATGGCATAGCCAAAAGCTCACTTAGCTGGAAAACAGGACTAAACTCTGTCCTATATGGGCACACTGCTGGAGAGCAAGGGGTCCTGTGGAGAGGGAGTGATAGGTAGATCGGTTATGTCAACAGCCACATAGACTAATGTTAGGACAACAATGTTATTCTATTTTGTGAAGGTCAGCATATTCTCTGGAGAAAGAACACTGTTAAAAAGACAGCAGTACCAGGTATGGTGATGGTCCATGCCTGTAATCCTAGTACTTAGGAGGCTGACACAGGATAATTGCAGGTTTGAGGCCAGCCTCAGCAACTTAGTGAGACCTTGTTGCTTAATTAAAAATAAAAAGGGCTGAGAGTGTATCTCAGAGGTAGAATGCCCCTGGTTCAATCCCCATAAACAAACACACACTTGCAA
Source organism: Glis glis (assembly GCA_004027185.1). Lineage (NCBI taxonomy): Eukaryota > Metazoa > Chordata > Mammalia > Rodentia > Gliridae > Glis > Glis glis. The sequence goes on along the minus strand of PVJS01019386.1, from coordinate 4,729 downwards.
CTCATCTCCAGATCCCCAACCAATGCAATCAAGTTCTTTCATTGTAAAGAGGGCAATGAATATGCCAGAGGCATCACCAAATTGTGAATCATATAATGTGTAAGGGTAGAGATGACCTCATGTCCAACCTCATTCGTTGGATGGGGATGAGGATGAGAAAACAGAGCAGGGGATGGTGACAGAGGATTTGCCCCCAGGTTACACGGCCAACCAGTGGCTGACTCAAACTCCTCACTGCGATGTACCCTGTTGCTTTCCATCCCCACGTCTTTTAACACCCACTTCAGAACCCTAAATGAGGCAGTAAATCTAATCTCTCTCGATCCCTGAAAGGTACTCCTTCCCTAAGATCCCACACCCATAGGGTCTTCTAAATCCTTGTTCACTGCTGCCACCTAGGGAATTAAAGTGAGTTCTCCTTGGGCTTCTGCCTAAGGACCATGGACAAGCCCTTCCATCCTGTTTGTTCAGTGCCTATCTCCTCCAAGATGCTACACGCTCAACTCATCAATTAGCAGAACTATTCGTATCCCAGACCTGCAGGTGACACCCATCTGATCCTTGCTTATGAACACATCCTTGTGTTGTGTTTGTTCTTTGCAATATAATTAGGGAAATACTAAAAATTTGGGGGATTAAAATATTAATATTAAAAATATTACTCCAATCTGAGGGTAGTGGTACACACCTGTAATCTCAGTACTTGGGAGGCTGAGAGGGGAGGATAGCAGGTTCAAGACCAGCCTCAGCAACTTAGCGAAACCCTCAGCAACTTAGCAAGATCCTATCTAAAAAAAATTTTTTTTAAAGGGCTTCGGATATAGCAAATATATATAATTCCAGGAAGTACTGACTAGTTGTTGAGATCTGGTTTGACATCTGATTCTTTTCAAGATGCTGGTGGGAAGGAGTTCAATTGCTTCATCCCAAACATTGCAAGTAGAATATCAGAACTATTGACTTAGGTTCCATGTGCCAAGACCTATTTCAAAATAATAAATTAAAAGGCCTGAGTGTATCTCAGTGGTAGAACTGCCCCCCCAAGGTTCAATCCCCAGTATCATACACACAAAAAAGACCTATAAACTCAAGTTCAATGTTAGTCATACTTTCACTTTCCCTTGATCATTCCCCATTTGTATTGTTTTATAGCCAATGCTGGCATTTGGTGATAAAATGGCCATTCACTCCCTCAACCCTAATTACTTGAAGGCATTCACTGAATCAGAAACACCCATGAACTAGGTCCCTAGTGGTAAGTCCATCCGCTTCTTACAGAAATGATGGAACAGGCTCCTAATAAACAAGAGCAGTCCAGGTCGACTTCCTACACAATTAAAACTAGACTCCTGGAATTTCCAATTCAAGAACAGAATAAATGAAATAATCAGAGTTGATTATTTTTCTAAGCAGGGGAGGTTAGAAAGCTTCCTGTTTTTGAATGTAAGCATTTTTCCCAGCTGCATCATTGTACCATGGCGTATAAAGATAAGACTGCTCCCCCGGATATTATTTCAGATTTTTAAAGAAGCAGATGAATAGTCCTATAGCTCTGAGTATTTTCCATTGACTTAATACTCTCACTATGCACAGTATAGCAGAGCAGTTTAAGTAGTAGGGCTTAATGATAGACCCAGATTCAAATCCAGACTTTACCAATTGTAGGTTGTGTAACCTTGTGCAAGTTTCTAACATTCCTAAGCTTCAGATGCCTCTGTGATGGTGATAATACTACTAACCTCATGGTAGAGTCATTATAAGAATTGAAAATAATAAAGGCTTGGTGTTTAGTACATTGCTTGGCCTATAAGCGATCAATAAAAGCTAGCTGTTATTGTCATTATCATTCATATAGTCACTGTCATTACAAGACCCTCAATTACAAGGGACGAGGGAAGTCAGAAAACAGGGATGAGGATTTCAGGTAGTTCTGGCAAAGTAGTTGATGACTTTGTAGCCAGACTAAAAAAATATGCTAGTTTTTAACTCAGAATGCCTGATTTCAAATCCCACATCTGTAGGAAGGTACTTAACTCCTCTGGCCCATGGTTATGTCATCTGCAAAATAGAGGTAGTAATAGCAACCACGCAGATTTTTGTGAAAATTATATGAGAGAATGACATTGAAAGGATCAAGCCCAATACCTGCTCCACAGAAGCAAACATCCCTTCTCTTGCTGGATGAAGGTCTTAGAGCCCTGACCTCAGTCTTATCTCTGCTTATGACTATCACCCCTGCTGATGAGGTGAGAGTGGAAAGTCCAGATCAAGGACACTGGGGAAACCTGACATCAAGCTTCTGACCTTCTTAACCCATAGTCCCAATATAAAGAAGGACCTCATAGGTCCTACTAAGTGTGTGAGAGAAGAAAGCTGGTTACAAAAGCTGGAAGGCCCTGGAGGAAGGCAGGCCCTGGAGCATGAAGAGGAGCAGCAGATCCTGGTGGTGGCCATGAACCACAAATTTGTATGGGGGAGGGGATGGCTGGGACTCAGGACTTGGTGTTACCTGAGATCACTGTCCTGAGGCTGGTGACTCATTCTGGATTTTGGCAGCCAAGACTGATATGTCACTGAAATTGAAAGTGAAATCTAAAAGCTTTCTGAAATACAGGCAGCATTTTCTCTCCAGCTCTATTTTGAAAAAAAAAATGACGTAATTTGAACACAACATGATTTTTGACCTGAAGCAATATTCAGTGTGTTAATGTATTTCAGTCAGTAAGAATGTCTGTCCCTGACTGTGTTCATGCTTAATATGTTCTCCCTTGTGATACAAAACACACTCACACAAAAAGTTATCTTGAAGTGAATAATTATTTGTTTGGGATGTCACACGCCAGAACTCTCCATCAGCTAAGCTACTGGACCACGAGGTTCACAGAGGTGAAGGCCAGGTCAATGCACACTATATTACTAATTACATAACTAAGTCTTTAATGCCCCTTACTCTCCAAAACAAACACAAGTGTTTCTAACCTCCCTTCCTCCCCAATACCATGCAGAATGCCCCACCCCAACATGGTATCCCCATAATGTCTTCTGCTCTCTCCTCTTCAGAAGGAAACATGTGCCCCCACCCCCGGTGGTTAATTGACTGTAATTGCACTCCCAGGCTTTTTTGCCAGCTAAATTCTACCAGCAAGGTTGTAGACATTCTCAGGTGTCAAATTCAAGGACATTTGGGGCTGCAATATGGAGGTTTAAAAGTCTTTGGATCTGGGTAGCATAATCTCAGCTCTCCCTGTTTGGCCTACCTTCATTTGAGTGCCCCCCTTTTTTGGGGGGGCGGTGGTGGTCCTGGAGGTTGATCCTAGAGGCATTCTACCACTAAGCTACACCTTCAGCCCTATTTTATTTTTTAATTTTGAAATAGGGTCTTGCTAAGTTGCTAAGGCTGGCCTTGAACCTGCTATCCTGTCTCAGCCTCCCAAATATTGGGATTACAGGCATGTGCCACCACGCCTGGCTGAGTGTCCATTTTTCTCACAGCTGGTAATGCAAGATTTTGGTAGCCTCTTCTTTTTGCCACAACCCCACCCCAGGTTTTCTCACTTGTAAGACTTCACCCTATCCTCTCTACCAAGCTGCCTCTCCACTGGCACCTGGAGGTACGATAGAGGGAATGTTGTGGTGTGTGTGAGAGAAATTGTCCCTGGTGGTCAAAACCTTAGGACCCCAGCAAAATCCTGCATTTGTAAGTTTTGGTCTAATTGCCAAAGTTTATCCCCATTTCTTGTTTCAAACATGCCCAGAAATTCATCTCATTGGTATCTTTAAGGGCCTTTCTAGGCAACATTGCTACATGAAGAAAATAATTCTACCACCATAATTGTAGATTCCTGTTACTCAGAGTATAACCGTCGCAAAGGCCACATAGAAATTAACATATGCCTGTTTCCAGGGCATCCAACGATGTACTGTGGAATCAGTCTCAAAAGTAGGAGCTCCTTAAATCAGGTGTTGAAAATTTTTCATAAATTATTATTTCCAGCACCTGGCACAAAGCTCTACACTTAATAAGTTAGTGTGATGCTCCTCTCTTCATGTGAGGCCCTCTGCCATGTTAGGACACAGTGAGAGCCCGACAAGATGCAAAGTGGACGCCAGCACCGCGCTCCTGGGCCTCCCAGCCTCCACAACTGGCAGTGCATAAACCTCTATCTTTTGTTTTTGTTTTTGTTTTTTTGTTGGGTTTTGTTTTGTTTTGTTTTGTTGGTACTGGAGGCTGAACCCAGAGGCATTCTACCTCCAAGCTACACCCCCAGCCCTATTTTATTCTTTTTATTTTGAAACAGGGTCTGGCTAACTTGCTGAGAGCCTCACTAAGTTGCTGAGGCTGGCCTGTGATCCTCCTGTCTCAGCCTCCCAAGTACTGGGATTACTGGCATGCGCCACCACACCCAGCCCACCTGTATTCTTTATAAATTACTCTGTGATATTCAGTTATAGCAACAGAAAACAAGACACCCTAACAGAATTCTAAACTCCAAAGAAAAGAAGGACAGAAACTATTAAGTATTCAGAGCTGATACATGTGGCATCACTAAGCCAGCTGCTTCTCAAGGAAACTCACCCACTGTTTTCTTATCTAACACTCCTGGGGAGGCTTTGTACATCCATCTAAATGCCTGTGGGGGAAGCGTTTCTCCTGGTATCATTTTCCCCACACTAGCCTTTTCCCAGATCCTGGGAAAATGTGTGTGTGTGTGTGTGTGTGTGTGTGTAT
>PVJS01019385.1:0-24944 GCA_004027185.1 Glis glis | reverse complement strand
TGAAGAAATGGCGGCACATGGGTGTGAGAAATAATATTACTCAGCCAGAACCTGAGAACCAGGAAGAGAACGCAGGCCACCAACTCCTGCAACTCCAATTCAGATTCTGTATTCAAGTTTGTATATAGAGACAAAAAGCCAGGCTTGGTGGCGCACGCCTGTAATCCCACTTCTTGGGAGACTGAGACAGGAGGATCACCTGTTCGAGGCCAGCCTCAGCAACTTAGTGACACCTTGTTTCAAACTAAAAAATAAAGAGGGCTGGCGATGTAGCTCAGAGGTAGAACACCCCTGTGTTCAATCCCCAGTACAAAAAAAAAAAACAAAAGATTACTTTTTTCCCTGAAAATACAGATATTTGTATACTGGATTTGCTTAAAGACAGACCTCTGGACGTCACCTGCATTCCACAGCCTGCTCCAGATATCCCGGGCAGTGCAGGGGGAGGCAAAGGGAAGCCACACAGGACACAGGATCAGTCCCCAGCAAGGTGAGGACTCTGTAAGCTTAGGTCCCTGAGACAGAGGGAGCCCCGCATCTGATCTCTCCCCAGGTAACTGCTGGGGCCCCTAAATCATGAAGCACTCACACAGGTTACTTTATTAAAGAAAGTAACTCCGGGCGTGATGGCTCACGCTTGTAATCCCAGTACCTGGGAGGCTGAGACCAGAGGATCTGGGTTCGCAGCCAGCCTCAGCTACTTAGTGAGGCCCTCCACAACTTAGTGAGACCCTGTTTCCAAATAAAGAATAAAAAACAGGGCTGGGGGTGTAGCTCAGAGGTAGAATGCCCCTGGGTTCAATCCTCAGTGCCACACCAAAAAAAAAAAAGAAAGTAAAAGTTATAAAAGACATCTTGAGCTGCTGGGTAGAAGAGTGAAAACTGAGGTTCAGATGTGTCCTTCACACTCTGCTTCTCTGTAAGACTTAGGGATCCCCAGCACCCAGGGACTGGGGCCCCCAAAAGCAGGGAGGCAGCCCTGGGGAATGGTGAAGTTTGCCTTTCCTGGTTAAGTCAGACACTGAGGGAAGACAGAGGGAGGCGGGAGCCCGAGCTGGTCCCCGGGGCCAGGCCCCGCACACCGAGCCAGGAGGAACACCCAAACAAAAGCAGACGCCAGGGCGGCTGCCAAGAGCTTCTGCCTGGCAGGGACCCAGGCTCTGAATGAGGCCCGCTCCTCCTAAGGGGGCCAGTCCCCGCGGAGCTTCAGATCCCAGGACCTGGCCAAGGCTCCGCGGGGACACGCGCTCCGCCAGGCGCTCCGCTCCTGCCGCACTCCGAGCTTTTGTGTCATCTCTCCCGTTTTGGACTTGGACCTGGCAGCACTGGTGGGGGAGGGGAGTGTTCTGGTGACTGTCCCTTTCTCCTTAGGCAGAGCTCCTTAACAGATTCCTCAGGCTCAGCACACCTGTCTGGGGTCACCCCACTGCCACACTGCCATCAAGCACAGGTCTCTCTGTGGTGGGGGAGGGTCGACGCTGGGGCTCACCGGGCAGGTCCTCCCATGCCTGCATCCTCCCTGCACCCCTCACCCTCATCCTCACACACACACCCTCCTCGCCCACTCACAAGAGCCTGTCCAGGCATCCCAGGACTGCTGCCCGTCAGTTACGTGCTTGGCGACCTCCTTCCCTGCCGTAGGTGGATCCCCCTGAGCCATTTCCACTTTTCTGGGGGCTACTAGAAAGCGTCCCCTTCTCCTCCCAGCACTGGATAGCCCCTGAAGAGACTGTTGAGCATTGCAACAGAGACTTGGAGTGATCCCTTCCCCTCTCCCATCCTGACCTTTGCTATGGGGGGCAGACAGCATGGAGCAAGGGAAGCCCCAGGCTCTGAGCCCAGGTCCCCTCAAGTCACCTCATCCCTACCCCTGCAGAGCCCCATTCTGTCACCCTTAAATTCAGAGGTGACAAGGAAGCCTCCTTCTGTAGAGTTCCTTGAGTAGTAAAGCAAGCAGAGAGGCTGCACGCTCCAGCCAGAAAAGGGGGTGCACAGCCGGACCCATGTCCTCACACCCTAGAGAACAAGGTGGAAGCTCCAACCTTAGAGGAAGGAGTCTCTCCAAGGCTCCTCAGGTTCCCAGCGCCCCAGAGGGTCACCAAAAGGGCAGTGCTGAGGCATGCCCTTTTGGTGGGCATGAAGGCCTATGGGCCTTGGCCTCCTCCCCTGGGGACACCAGGGGGCTCCCAGGAGTATCGAGAGCTGCAGTAAGAGCCGGGGGACCCAGTCCAGCCATGAGCTTGGCCACATTCTACACCCCAGCAAGCCCGAAACTGTGCAGAGTCAAAATGAACCAACACACCGTCTTTCAACAAGTCCAACACAGCCTGCTTTCCCTCTAGAGAGAAGGTTGTTTCCTCCACAAAGCCAAGGAAGCAGTGGGCAGCATCTAAGAGCTGAGTGGCTTCCATCACAAAGGGTAAACTGCAGGGACTAATGAACAATGCATTTTAAAGACCAGAATGCAGTGTAGACAAAAGGGTAACCCACCTGCTTCAAAAGCTGTTTTACAAACGCAGATGCTGAGCTGGGCTTGGTGGCACACACTTGTAATCCCAGTATTTGGAAGGCTGAGACTGGAGGATTCGGGTTTGTGGCTGGCCTCAGGTACTTAGTGAGGCCCTCCGCAAATTAGTGAGACCCTGTTTCAAAATAAAGAATAAAAAATAGGACTGGGGGTGTAGCTCGGAGGTAGAATGCCCCAGGGTTCAATCCCCAGTAGCAAAACAAAAAACAAACAAACAAAAAAAAAAAAACAAATGCACATGCTGGGGTGAGCCTAAGTGAAGGGGGTGGGTCCCAATTTCTACAACACATGAAGATCCAAGTTGTCTCCCTGGGGATGCATCTTAAATTCAAGCCCTCTTCTCCAAGGGCACGGGGAGAGGGGATGGGAGGAGGCCCACTCCCTGACCAGTCCCCTCCCTGCAAGAGACTAGAGACTGTATTCCAGATGTGCCTTCTTGTTTGCCAGTCCCTTCTGATCATCCCACACCTCTTTTACTGCGTCTTCCTACATCTAGAAGCTAATCTGTAAGAATTTCTACTAGCGTCCCTTGAAAGCTGCGGATACACACACACACACACACACACACACACACACACACTCACGCACACCACACATCCCCCAAATGGTACTCAACCAGGTTCATCAGACTGAGCGGATGAATAGGGAAAAGCAAGCAGGAGACCTAGAGCAGCCATCCACACAATGAGCCATGTCCTCTTGTTTTTCAGGAGCCACTTTAAAGAAGATAAAAAGAAACACAGAGCCGGGTGTGGGGCACACATCTGTAATCCCAGCTACTTAGGAGGCTGAGGCAGGAGGATTGCAAGTTCGGGGCCAGCCTGAGCAACTTAATGAGACCCTGTCTCAAAATAAAAAGGGCTGGGGGGTGTAGCTCAGTGAAAGAGCACTTGCCTGGCATATGCAAGGCACTGGGTTCAATCCCATATTCAAGAAGGAGAGGAGGAGGAGGAGGAGAAGGAGAAGGAGGAGAAGGAAGAAAATGTGATGTTACTTCACAATGCATTTTATTTAACCCAATGTATCCAGAATATTATCATTTCTGCATGTAATCCATTTTTTAAAATGATAACTACCGCTTTTTTGTTTGCGGTACCGGGGATTGAACCCAGGGGCATTCTACTTCCGGGCTGCAAGCCCAGCCCTATTTTTTATTCTTTATTTTGAAACAGGGGCTCACTAAGTTGCAGAGAGCCTCACTAAGTAGCTGAGGCTGGCCACGAACCCGGATCCTCCTGTCTCAGCCTCCCAAGTACTGGGATTACTAGCGGTGCCACCACGCCCAGCTTAACTACCACATTTTACACTGCTTTTTATCATCCTAAGACTTCAAAAATGGCATGTATTTTACACTTAGCCCTTGGATTAGACTAGAGCTCAGCAGCCATCTGTGGCTCAAGGCTACTGTAGCAGAAGATGCAGCTTCACAGGAGGGAGAGGCACAGGGAGAGGCAGGAGAGGGACAAGAGAGGGAATGGGGCAGGCGACCTCATCCACCAGGTCAAAGACGTGTCCCCGCCACCTGCTGGAATACAAGGTGCTTCTTCACGGGCAAAGGGTGCGGCATTTGTCATTCTGGGCCTTAATGCCTCTGCCCTGTCCACCCCTAACCCCTAGGGGGATGAAAAGCCCCCTAAGCCTACCTGCCCGAGGAGGCCTTCCTAGAGTGCCAAGCCAACTGTCCCCGGCCCAGGTGGGGAAGAAGTCCCAGAAGGATCCTTAATAGAGGATCCCAACTCCCGCCTCCTTACCCCCACCCCTCTCCAGGAGGAGGAAAGCTGTGCAGGCAGTGGGCCAGAGGCCGGCTTGTGGGGCACACAGGCACCCCGATGCAGGATGGCTTTGTAGGACGCATGCGCACATGTGGGCCCTGGGAAGGCCTGCGGCTGCTGGGCATCTCACAGGGGCCTGAAACCCCCGGTGGAGAAGAGCGGCAGCCTTGCTGGGCCCTCGGCATGCTCAGGCCTCTTACCTTCCTTCAGCATCCCCACTTTGAGGCATTTCATGAAGCGGCAGGCCTGGCAGGACTTGCGCCTCCGTTTCGTGATCTCGCACTCATTGGTGGCCGGGCAGCTGTATTCGATGTTCCCTGCAAGGGACAGAGAGGGTTGCCAGGACCAGCCGGGGCAGAGGCCAGCTGGGATTCACTGGCCCCACCCAGGCTCCCGCAGGGCAGCGCTTCTTAAAGGACGTTTCAAACTCCTTCCGTGCAGTGCAGAGATTCTTGTTCGTAAGTCTGGGTGGGCCAGGCAGCCACTTGGAAAATCACTCTCCAGAAAAAGGTCACCCCAGCAGGGTATGGTGGCGCACGCTTCTAATCCCAGTACTTGGGAGGCTGAGACAGGAGGATCGGGGTTCGAGGCCAGCCTCAGCTACTTAGTGAGCCCTCCGCAACTTAGCGAGACCCTGTTTCAAAATAAAGAATAAAAAATAGGGCTGGGGGTGTAGCTCAGGGGTAGAATGTCCCTGGGTTCAATCCCCAGTACTGCAAAAAAAAAAAAAAAAGAAAACGGTCACCCCCAGTTTTGAAGCTACCACCCATGAGTCCAGGCCATCAACACTCACTGAGCTAGCATATTACCCCAGGAGGAGAACAACCCCTGTGCTGACCAAAGCGTGGATGCAGGCCACCACCGCCATTGCTCCCTGGGCCTCCGGCCTGCGCCCCTGATGCTAGGCAAGGCCTCCTGGACACTCCAAGCCCACAGGTGTCAGAGCCTGGGCTCCACCTCCTACTGGGGAGGGCCACCAGCCTGGCTGCCCTGGAGAAAATCACCTTTCTTTCAGAGTGTCCATTTTCCTCATCTGCAAAATGGTGTGTGAGCCCCTAAACAAAGGGTCAAACAAGACCCTGACCGGAAAGTTGCTTTGAAAAATTGTAAAGCGTGGTGCACGACTATAATCTCAGTACTTGAGAGGCTGAGACAGGAGGATCGCAGGTTCAAGACCAGTCTCAGCAACTTAGCCAGACTTTCAGCAACCCAGCAAGAGCCTGTTTCAAAACAAAACATAAAGCCAGGCATAGTAGTGCATGCTTGTAATCTCAGTACTTGGGAGGCTGAGACAGGAGGATCGCAGGTTCACAGCCAGCCTCAGCAATTTAGTGAGGCCCTCAGCAACTTAGAGACCCTGTTTTAAAATAAAAAATAAAATAGGACTGGGGTGCAACTCAATCCCCAGTATCACAAATAAATAAACAAACAAACTAAGCATATAAAAGGGGCTGAGGGCATAGCTCGGAGGTAGATGCCTCTGGGTTCCATTTCCAGTACCAAAAAACCAAACAAACAAAAAACAAATACCAAGTGCCAGCCAACATGAGGTGGTCATTTTCTTTTTTTTTTTTCTATTTTTATATTTTTTTGTAGTACTGGGAATTGAACCCAGGGGCATTCTACCTCCGAGCTCCACCCCCAGCCCTATTTTTTATTCTTTATTTTGAAACAGGGTCTCACTAAGTTGCGGAGAGCCTCACTAAGTAGCTGAGGCTGGCCGCGAACCTGGAACCTCCAATCCTCTAGTCTCAGCCTCCCAAGTACTGGGATTACAAGCGTGCGCCACCACGCCCGGCGTTTTCTAAGCAGTTTACTGTGGCAGAGGGACTCTTGGATTAATTTTCTAGGTCACTCCTTCCTTAAATGAACCTGACCCCGTGTTCCCAGGAGGCTGAGCCCCAAGGCCGAGACTTGTGCTCTTCACTGAGCTCCCGCAGCACCTGGAACCACCCTGCCGCCCAGAAGGCAGGCAGGAACACAGGCTCCATGCCTAATCTAACCAGTCAGGCCTCACAGCACTTCAGTGAGGGGGGGCTAACGCCCTCTCCATCTTACAGATGTGAAGCCAGAGTTCCACGAGCGAGTGCAGGGGGACTACCGAGGTCTTATCAAGGTTGTGCAGACCTGCAAAGGCTCTGGGAGGCCCCTGTCTCTTACAGTGCCTCACCAGGGAGGGCTTAGAGTCTAGTCAGGAGAGGCTGCAGTACCTTTCTAACACAGGGCACAGCACCTGCTCTGCATACCCTTACCTGCCGACACACCTGCGACACGGATTTAACAAATGTGCAGCATGTCCCTACGCCATGCCTGGTGCTGCAATGGGGGTGCAGAACCCAGCCACCCACCTCTGGAGGGAGCAGGGAGAAGCTGGAGGCCTGCCTGTCCTCTGAACCCATCTACATTAGTATCGGCTAACATCTACTGTGCAGAACCTGTATCAGCTCCCTTGGTCCTCACAGCCCTCTGAGATGGCACATCAGTGCCCATTTCACAGACCAAGAAACTGAGGCTCAGGGAGCTGAAGTGAGTTACCCAAGGTCCCTCAGAGCCGCTGGGTCACCCCTGCAGCTCCCAAGGAACTTGGGGAAATTGGAAGACTAGCCCTTGTTGCTACCCCAGCAGCTGAGCTGGTCTGGTGACCAGGAGGTAAGAAGGGTGTCCTCAGGTGTCCCTGTGCTACGGCTTCCCCATGGGGATCCAGAAACCACTTGCTATGGATTTTCTGGGAAGGAGCAGTACAAGAGAAGCGACACTATTGGGCCCCAATTCCAACACCCTAATTGTACGGAGCACTCACCGCGGCACAGCGGGTGTTCTCACCCCACTTTTCCTGGTGAGGAAACTGAGCTCTCCAGGCGAGAGAGGGCTATGCTCTCTCCCAAATCCAGCAGGACCCCCTCTCTCCCTATCCCATCTCCAGCAGAGGGGGCCAGAGGTCATCCTCTACTAGATGATGAGAAGGGGAAAGGATGAAGATTTTGTGCCCTTCACCCTCTTTTATACAGCCCTATCCATTTCTTACAGCACTTGCTTCTGTAGCTTCTTGGGAAATAGTTTCAATATTCACATAAGCATAGTAACATTAAAAAGAGAAACTAGCCGGGCGTGGTGGTGCACACCTGTAATCCCAGTACTTGGAAGGCTGAGACAGGAGGATCGTAGGTTCAAAGCCAGCCTCAGCAACTTAGTGAGCTCTCAGCAACCTAGCAAAAGGCTGGGGGTGTAGCTCAGAGGTAGAATGTCCCTGGGTTCAATCCCCAGCACCACAAAAAAGAGAGAGATGAGAGAGCCAGTCAGCCAGCCAGCCAGCCAGCCAAAGACAGAAAGGAGGAAAACACATTCATCAACTAATTCATTCAAGTCTTACCTTGGCTTAGAAGGCTCTATAGAATTTGGCCCCTGTCCCCACCCTGCCCCTCTCTTCATCTCCAGCCTCCAGTCCAGCCTCCACTAGACGCTTCCTCCTATGGATTTCTTCCACTCCCTGTCACTCTGCATAATTATCAGTTCCTGGAACTCAGCAATCTCCTAGGCTTCCAGGCCTTTGCTCCTGCAGCTGAGAACAAGCCCACTGACCTCCCTCTGCCCCTGGGCCTGGCCTGGCCACCTCTCCAGGTCCCACTGGGGAGGTGTCCTCTCTGCTGACCACCACTGATGACCCCACTGCCTGTGCTGGAACGGCCCTCTACCCATGCTGGCTCCTTTCTGCAGTCCAAGCTCCTGGCACACAGTAGGTACTCAACACACACTGAGAACTAACACCCATGAGTACTTATTATGGTGCAACCCACTGAGCTGCTTCACATCTCTCCCGTCTTTAACTTACAGGTGAGAAAGGCGAGCAGAGGGCGGGCTGAGGGGAGCGGCGTGTGAACCCAGGTGATCTGCTCCAGAGCCTGCTCCGGCGCCGTGCACGGACCTCATGGGCCTGGTAACTCGTGTCGCCCTGGGACACACTTGCACGCTGCTGACCTTTCCCATGTCCTGCTCCCAGCTGCACGGTGGCATATGGTCCCTCGAGGAAGGGCAGACAGTAGGTCCTGGCTCAGGTCTGGGGTCAAGAGCATGTGCAGAAGCCAGGCGTGGTGGCACACACCTGTAATCCTAGTACTTAGGAAGCTGAGACAGGAGGATCGCAGGCTCAAGGACAGCCTCAGCAAGTAGTGAGGCTCTCATTGACCTAGCGAGACCCTGTTTTAAAATAAAAATAAAATAATAGGGCAGGGAGTGTAGCTCAGAGGTAGAATACCCCTGGCTTCAATCCCCAGTACCACACACACAAAAAAAAGAGCATGTGTGGGTTTGGCCCTCCCGCCCTCCCAGGACAAGAGGACCAAGTGCTAACAGCGAGTCTCAAGCAACGTTCTTGACCCTTTAGGTAAGGGTGTGTGTGTGTGTGTGTGTGTGTGTGCGTGTGTGTGTGTGTGTGAGTTCTAATTTTACTTATTTATTTTTGTTTCTTTCAATTTGCTTTATGGCCCCAGCGGCTGGCTGCCAGCAAAACCAGGCTGGTGGCCTTGCCTTGTAATTTCTGTAAGTGCCTTCTTGATAAAGTGATACGATTAAGTCATCAGAATTCCTGTGGTCTCCAGGAGAGAGGGGGAGAGCTCTGGAACAGGGAGGGAACACCATTGGCATGCGCACACACACGCACACGCGCGCGCGCACACACACACACACACACACACAACTGAGGTGTGGCAGGACACCTCAGTTGGACTCTCACAGGACAGGGGTGGACTCTCACAGGACAGGGACCTGGCCAGTGACAAGTATGCACTCAGGGCTCTAACCTGGAAGTATACGCAGAACAGACATGTGCAGACTCCACAGCAAGCAACTCACCTAACTTCTACAAGCCTCAGTTTCCTCATCCATAAAATGGGTCCCGTTCCCATCTCTTAAGTTCATCTGTTTTCAGAAGCATGTCAAGGGGCTTTGCGCAGCGCATGCCCTGGCAAGCAAGCAACCAAGGTACCATGCTAACTTTGACATCCAGGCAAACAGATCTGTCAGGGTAGACACAGCCAGGGGATTCTGGGAGAAGTCGTTTCTTAGTGTCAGATCCAAGACTAGCCCTGATTCTGACATTTAAAAATATTAAAATCTGCCTCCCACAGCTGGACCTCAGAGTTGATGCGACTGTGCCTTTAGAAGACAGGCAGGCACACCCAGAACCTGACCTGGATTTCTGTGTGACCCTAAGGCAGAGAGGTAGTTACTATTACCAACTCTCTTTGATCCTGGGCTGCCCTGGGCAGGGAATCCCTGGGGCATCCCCGTCAGCTGTCCCTGAGCAGCTGCTGAGGAGCAGGCAGCCTGCCTGGGGCTCAGGAATGGGGGCTGCGGAACTCACACAAACACCTTCTGGGAACTCCTTTGGGCTCAGAGCCTTCCAGCTAACTTTAGAGCCTCAGTGGCCGCCATGTTAAGGGGCTGTGGTGGAAGGGCTGGGCTGGTGGTCACTGGGCTTCACCCCCTTATTTATCTCACTCCGAGAGGGCAGAGACCATCCCTTCACTTGGCTTGACGCATTGTCCTCCGCTGTGTGCCCTTCCCTCCTCCTTACCCACAGCGGGATGATCTCATCTGCTGCTGGCTTCCGCTGTCACGGAACTGGCAGTGTCCTGCAGCAGGACGGGGGCCATGCTCTGCTTCCCGCCCTTGTATCCACCTGCATGCTGCATGCTGGAGGTCCCTTGGGCTCCCCGCACTTTCTCAAACTCAACCCATCCTCCCAACCTGCTCCTGGTCCCGTCATCAAAGAGACAACGAGCCACCTAAGTCAGAAACCGGGGTGGCACCCTGGATTCTTCCCTCTCTACTCCTAAGATTCATTTCATTCCACCTTTTTGGTATGTCCTTCTTCCCCGTCTCCACTTCCCTTCCCAGACCATCCTCCACGCTGCCCTGGGGGGACTCCAAGAACCTCCAGGGCAAAGCCCCCAGCCGGATCTCAGGCTCCCCAAGGCGTGCTGAAGACACGTCCACACGCCTTCCCACGAGCCACTAAAGGGCAGCGTGGGAGTGGAATCGTCTCAAAACAATGAAGGAAGTCGAAACCTAATTAGCTAAGCGGGACCCAGACAAGAAAGTCGCTATTGGTACTGCAGACCTCAGAAAGACTCCAGACAGCAGAAGGTGGAGTGGGAGTGGGCTGAAAAGAGGACTTGATGTAAGTTTGTATTTAAGAAGTGTTTTTAGCTGCTCAAATCCCCACTCTTGTTCCACGTGGCCACCAAGAATCCCTGCAGGGCCTGCACAAGAGGAAGACGACGTACTCACGAGCAAGTGACCTTCTGGACTCAGGCCCAGCTGAGGGGAGAGGAAGGCAGAGGCTGACAACAGGACGAATGGGCTCTGCGACTGAACAGTGAGAACACGCAGCCCCGCTCTCTAAGCCTACCCCAGCACACCCCAACCCAAAGACAAGGACCTATGGGAGTCTCTGGAGGGATGAACAGCAGAGGAAGACCAGCAGATTTTTTTTTTTTTTTTTGCGGTACTGGGGATTGAACCGAGGGGCATTCATTCTACCTCTGAGCTACACCCCAGCCCTATTTTACTTTTTATTTTGAAACAGGGTGTCACTAAGTTGCAGAGGGCCTCACTAAGTAGCTGAGGCTGGCTTTGAACCTGTGATCCTCCTGTCTCAGCCTCCCAAGTATTGGGATTACAAGTGTAAGCCATCACACCCGGAAAGACCAGCAGATTAAATAAACAAATGGAACAACCCTTCCATACCTGACAGAGCTCCTGCCCTGGTGCATGCAAACACATGCACACACACACACACACACACACACACCTTCCAACAATTTTGACCCCTATTTGCATTTGAGACAGCAAAGGATTACCAATAGGTTTCTGGAAAATCTTTTTTTTTTTTTGCGGTACCAGGGATTGAACCCAGGGGTGTTCTACCTCTGTGCTACAACCCCAGCCCTATTTTTTATACTTTATTTTGAAACCGGGTCTCACGAAGTTGCGGAGGGCCTCACTAGGTAGAGAGAGAGAGCTGAGGCTGGCCGCGAACCCGGATCCTCCGGTCTCCGCCTCCCAAAGTACTGGGATTACAAGCGTGCGCCACCACGCCCAGCCTTCTGGAAAATCTTTAAGGTGAAAGATCAAAACAAACAGGAGGGAGAAAAAAAAGTATGACCAAAACAAACAGGACAAAGCAAGAAACAGAAACAAACCTCAAAAAACAGTAACACATTAGCTGGGAGCAGTAGCACAAGCCGGTAATCCCAGCTACTCAAGAGGTTGAGGAAGGAGAATTGCAAATTTGAGGTCAGCCTGGGAAATTTAGCAAGACCCTGGCTCAAAATAAAAAACCAAAAGGGCCAGGTGTGGTGGCACATACCTGTAATCCCAGTACTTGGGAGGCTGAGACAGGAGTACCTCAGGTTAAAGGACAACTTCAGCAAGTAGTGATGCTCTCAGCAACCTAGCAAGACCCTGTTTCAAAACAAAACAAAAGGGCTGTGGGTGTAGCTCAGAGGCAGAATGCCCTTGGGTTCCATCCTAAGCACCACAAAAAAAAAAAAGAAAGAAAGAAAGAAAGAGAGAGAGAGAGAGAGAGAAAGAAAGAAAAAGAAAGAGAGAGAGAGAGAGAGAAAGAAAGAAAGAAAGAAAGAAAGAAAGAAAGAAAGAAAGAAAGAAAAGAAAGAAAGAAAGGAAGAAACCCCACTCTACCAAGTCTCAAGTGCTATAGGTCTGGGGTAGTGCCCAAAATTTGCATTTCTAAAGAGCTCCCAGAGCTGGAGAGGTGGTGCACACTTGTGATCTCAGTACTTGGGAGGCTGACACAGGAGGATCACAAGTTCAAAGCCAACCTCAGCAATTTAGCAAGGATCTCAGCAACTTAGAGCTGGGGAGGTGGTGCACACCTGTGATCTCAGTACTTGGGAGGCTGACACAGGAGGATCACAAGTTCAAAGCCAGCCTCAGCAATTTAGCAAGGATCTCAGCAATTTAGTGAGACCCTGTTTCCAACTTTAAAAAATAAAATAAAATAGGGCTGGGGTTGTGGCTCGGAGGTAGAATGCCCCTTGGTTCAATCCCCAACACCACATAAATAAATAAATAAATAAATAGCTCCTGGGTGAAACTTATGCTGGCCTGGGGACCACACTTTGAGAACTACTAGCCTAAAAGTTCTCTGTACACCCCAAACCCCACTCAGATCTCACAATTCCCCCCTCTTTTATTATACATTATTACTCTTTTATTTAAATCTTATTAACATATGGCGACTCTTGCTCTCGAAGGTATTTGACACAAGATTATTTTGGTGATCTATGGAGGATTGTTTGGTTAGAACTGTCTCTGTCTGTCTTGGGTACTGGAGATGGATCCCAGGGACCTTCTACCTCCGAGCTACACCCCCAGCCCTTTTTTGTTGTTGTTTGGCAACAGGGTCTCATTAGTTTTTGAGGCTGTCCTCGAACCTGTGATCCTGGTCTCAGCCTCCCAAGTACTGGGATTACAGGCGTGCACCACCACGCCCAGCTCAAAACAACTACTATTTACTTCCTGATTGGCATAGGTCAAGCATCAAGTTACACTTTACACGCGTGTCTCCTTTAGTTTTTGCAATACCGCTCTAGGGGCAGTAACTATTTATTAGCTCCATTTTACTAAAAAGGAAAGTAAGGCTCAGAAAAAGTTACTTGCGGGACGTGGTGGCACAAGCCTATAATCCCAGTACTTAGAAGGCTGTGACCAGAAGATCACAGACTCAAAACCAGCCTCAGCAACTTACTGAGGCTCTCAGCAACTTAGTGAGACCCTGTTTCAAAATAAAAAATTAAATAAAATAGGGTTGGGGGTGTAGCTCAGAGGTAGAATGCCCCTGGGTTTGTCTCAGCAACACACACACACACACACACACAGAGTCATTTGCCCAGGGCTATATAACTAAAAAATTGTGAAGTTGGGATTCTAAATAAGGTTAAATAGTTGCCGGGTGTGGTGGCGCACACCTGTTTCAAAATAAAAAATAAAGAATTGGGCTGGGGGTGTGTAGCTCAGAGGTAGACTGCCCCTGGGTTCCATCCCCAGTAACACACACCACACACAGTCCTCCTCCGGTCTGTGTCACCTGAGCCACGGATCAACCAAAATTCTGATTTGCACCTTGTATGTGTCTCCAAAACAAGGATTGTGAGCAGGTTTTCCTATAGGTAGCTCTCCCAGGGCCCTGCAGACAGACAGCTAGTGTTTTGTGGGTTTGACTCCTTCTCTACAGATGAGGAAGCTGAGGCTGGAAGACCTAAGTCCCTGCCCAAGGTCAGCTGCTGGCCAGGCGCTGGGCTGGGACCAGCACCTGGCTCTGGCTCCTACCCTGGGCTTTGTCTCCGCACCAGCACCTTCTCACACCTCCAGGGATCCACCAGCCTCTTCTCCAGGACAAAAGGCCTGGAAGTGGTCCAAGGAGGAACACCCATCAATCACGCCCGCCCTCTCCTGGGAGGCTTCACTTCCAAGCCTGCATGGGCCCCAGCGAACACCCCAAGCACCATGCCAGGCCTCTTTCTCACTTGAACCTCATCTACCAGTTTCCAGAGAAGCTGGCACCTTTCCTGGAACTGAGGGAGGGTCTGAATGGCCTTTTTTTTCTTCTTCTTTTTTGGTACTGGGGATTGAACCCAGGGGCATTCTACCTCCAAGCTACAGCCCTTTTTATTTTTTTGTTTTGAAACAGGATCTAGCTAAGTTGTTGAGGCTAGTCTAGAACCTTCGATCCTTCCATCTCAGCCTCCCAAGTGCTGGGACTATAGGAGTGCACCACTGCACAGGATCTCACTAGGTTAGACTGGCTTTGCTCTCAGTACAGCCCAGCACGCCCGTGGCCCTAGGCCATTTATTATTTTCAGGGTGCCGGAGATTAAACCCAGGGCTTCACACATGCTAAGCACATACTGTACCACTGAGGTACACTTCCAGGCTCCCCCACCCTACTTTGAAAGGAAAAAAAAGGGAGGGGGTCTTGCTATGCCCAAGATGGCCTCAAATTCCTTTAAAGAAAGGATTGGGACGGGCGCATGCCTGTAATCCCAGTACTTGGGAGGCTGAGGCAGGAGGGTCACAGGTTCAAGGCCAGACTCAGTAATTTAGCAAGATCCTGTTTCAAAATAAAAAATAAAACAGGGCTGGGGGTCTAGCTCAGAGGCAAATGCCCCAGGTTTCAATCCCTAGTAACACACACATAACACACACCACACACACACACACACACACACACACACACACACACACACAAACACACCCTGGGCTCAAGAAATCCCCCTGCCCCTGCTTCTTGGGCAGCTGGGACAGGGATCAGCTGGGACAGGGATAGGAGGCATCTGTCTCTTCTACCAGTGAGTGGGCGGCAGGACGTGACTGGGAGTCAGTGAGTGAAAGGAGCGGCACCTGTGGGAGAGAGGGGGCAGGTTTGCTGGCAACACGCTCGGGAAAGTCCCACCTGAGGGCTTCCAGTTTCTCAAAGAAACAGGAGGTGAGCACACCTGTAATCCCAGTACTTGGGAGTCTGAGCCAGGAGGGTTGCAGGTTCAAGGCCAGCCTCAGCAACTTAGGGAGACCTTGTTTCAAAATAAAAGGGCTGGGGGTGTAGCTTAGGGGTACAATGCCCCTGAGTTCAATCCCTAGTACAGAAAAAGGTAGGGAGGGAGGGAGGCAGGTAGGGAGGAAGGAAGGAAGAAAGGAAGGAAAGAAAGAAATGAAACGGGAGGCACAGTCAATACCAAGAGAGAAAGGGTGACAGGGACAAGGCTTGGGGGTACAAGGTTGGGAAAGGCCATGTGGTTGCTCCCCAGGCTGCCTCAAAGGGTTTCCATTACTGAGGTTCAGTATCAGCCCACAATCTGGCTTTTGGCCTAAGGGCACAAGCCTGACTTTGCCAGTCACAGAAGGGGTCCCACCTCTCAGGGCCAGACTCCCACTACCCAAACCCAGGGGCCTGACGTGCAAGCCCAGGGTTGCCGGCACAGAACAAGGAGGGCGCTGACACAGAAATTGATCTGTCTGCCTCACCAGCAAGTTCACAACTTGCAGAAGACCTAAAAGGAAACCAGGTCATAATCAGAAAGATATTAATCAGATCGATGGAATGTTTAATGGAATCAAGCTGTCCCTAGGATTAGACTCCCTTTCCCAAAGTGGCGCCTTTACCTAAATCTGTCTTCTTTGCCTCTAGGGCTGGCTGATCCTCAGGAATGGGCGGGAATGGGCCTTTTCCTTCAGATAGGCTGGTAAATTCAATCAGACCGAGGGCTCTCTCCTGTGCCTGGAGCCACTCCGTCCCTTCAGGAAGGGGCCTTTGTCTATCTCTGGGCTCATCTCTCCAGAGCACTGACAACAAAGCACACCTCCCAGCACAGACTGGGCAGGCAAGGTTTACAAACACTTCACGTGCGCTGCTAGGGGTGGATGATAAGCTGGTTCCTCAATGCTGCAGGACAGAGGAGCGCAATCTTTTTCTGTAAAGGGCCAGCTAGTAAATGGTTTAGACCTGACATCTCTGTTGCAACTACTCAGCTCTTACATATTGTCCAAGCAGCCACAGACAATATGTAAACGAACAGGTGTGGCTGTGTTCCAACCCTACTTAATTTACAAAACGGGTGGCTAGCCGCGGGCTGTGATGGGCCCTCCTTTTCCATCTCCCTCCCTCCCCTCCCCTCCCACATTCCAACAGCACCCAGCTCAGACAAGCACAGTGAGCGCTCAATAAATATTTGTAGAGGACTGACCGTCTGAGGGCTCTCTCCCTAAGTCTATCATGACATCCTAGCTTCTGCAAAATTTCTTCCCATGCTGGTATAACCACTGGATTGAGCAGACTGAAATGATGAAAGGGCGAGGCAAGATAGGAGCTAGCATGACTTCCAGAGCCTTCCAAGGGTTTACATGTCCTTGGGAATGGGTCATCACATGACTAAAGTCCTCCATGTAAATGAATGGCCTTTTTTTTTTTTTTTGGATGGTGCTAGGGATGGAACCCAGGGCCTTGCACACGTTAGGCAAGCACTCCTACACCCCTAGTCCCATGATTGGCTTTTTTAAAAAATGGCTTTGAGCCAGGCATGGTGACACATGCTGTAAGCCCAGTACTTGGGAGGCTGAGACAGGAGAATCACAGCCTCAGCAATTTAGCCAGGCCCTCAGCAACTTAATGAGAGCCTGTTTCAAAATAAAAAATAAAGTTGGGTGTGGTAGCACACACCAGTAATCCCAGTACTTGGGAGACTGAGACAGGAAGATAGCAGGTTAGCAGGTAGCCTCGGCAAATACTCTCAGCAACCTAGTAAGACCCTGTTTCAAAACAAAAAGTAAAAAGGGCTGGGGGTGTAGCTCAGAGGTAGAATGCCCCTGGGTTCAATCCCCAGTGCCAATAAAAATAAATAAACAAACAAACAAACAAGCAAACTGGGCATGGTAACACATGCTTGTAATCCCAGTACTTGGAAGGCTGAGACAGGAGGATCACAGGTGCAAGGCCAGCCTCAGCAACTTAGCGAGGCCCTGACTCAAAATAAAAAATAAAATAGAGCTGAGGTATAGCTTGGAGGTAGAATGCTCCTGGGTTCAGCCTCCAATATCTAAACAAATAACTAATAAAAATAAAAATAAGCTGGGCATGGTGGTACACACCTGTAATCCCAGTACTTGGGCGGCTGACAGGAAGATCACAGGTTCGAGACCAGCCTCAGCAATTTAGCAAGGCTTGCAGCAAACTAGAAAGACCCTATTTCACAACAAAAAATAAAAAGGGCTAGGGGTGTAGGTCAGAGGTATAATGCCTCTGGGTTCAATCTCCAATACTACAAAAAATAAATAAATAAAAAATAAAATAGGGCTGAGGGTGTAACTCCGAGGTAGAACACCCTTGGCTCAATCCCCAGTACCACCAAAAAAAAAAAAAACCTTGACCTGGTGGCTCTCACTGGTAATCCCAGTACTTGGGAGGCTGAGACAGGAGGATCCGGGTTTGCGGCCAGCCTCAGCTACTTAGTGAGGCCCTCCACAACTTAGTGAGACCCTGTTTCAAAATAAAGAACAAAAAATAGGTCTGGGGGTGTAGCTCAGAGGTAGAATGCCCCTGGGCTCAACCCCCGGTACCACAAAAAAAAAAAAAAAGAGGGAGCTGGAGGTATTTTTTGTGGCCACAAAAAGTAAATAAGTAAATAAATATAAACAAAAATATATGTTCACTTATACAGAGTGGGTATTCAATAAACGCTCACTCAGTTTTTAGCTTATGTCTGTGGTTGTCCAATTATAGGCCAATTCTTTCTACCTTATACTTTCCCTGTTTTCCAAATTTTCTACAAATATTATGCCTAGAAACAACAGAATCAAAATCTTTGTTAGAACAAAATCAAAGTTAATACGCAAGGACTCTCCTTGTGAACAAGGGAAGAGGCCAGGCAGCTCAGTTCTGATCCCAGGATTGCTGCTGTTTGCCTTTCGACTTCTACGAAGAGATTATTATCCTATTCGTAGTAGCAAATAATTAATAAGAGTGTTTATGAATCTTTCACCTGGACTGCAGATTTGCTGAGAACATTCCCAGGCCTCTGGTGAGGGTACAGCAGGGAGGGGGTCCTGCTTCTACACACACCAGCCTCTGTGTTCAGAAAATTAGATCCAGAACACTCCAGAGCCAAGTAGGAAGAGGATGGAGAGAAGAACATGTGATTGTCTCCTAAAAGGGAGTGGTCCACAAACTGATCTCAGTCTAAATAATGACAACCGCTACCTTGTAATCCCCATACTTGAGAGGCTGAGACGGAGGACCACCGGTTTGAGGACAGCCTCAACAATGTAGGCAGACTCTCAGCAACCTAGTGAGATCCTGTTTCAAAAAATAAAATAGGAGCTGGGCGTGGTAGCACACGCTTGTAATTCTAGTACTTGGGAGGCTGATACAGGAGGATCACAGGTTTGAGACCAACCTCATCAACTTAGTGAGGCCCTCTGCAACTTAGTGAGACCCTGTTGCAAAATAAAGAATAAAATAGAGCTGGGGGTATAGCTCGGAGGTAGAACGCCCCTGGGTTCAATCCCCAGTACCAAAAAAAAAAAAAAAATAGGTCTGGGGGTGTAGCTCAGAGGTAGAATGCCCCTGGGTTCCATCCCCAGTACCACCAAAAAAAATTAATTAATTAAAAAGTCAACCTCACCAAGACCGCTTTCCAGTTTAGGAAGAAAAATGCTGCTATTTCAGTAACTTAAATTAGTTTAAACATTTCAAATATGTGTCAAATATTCACTGTCTGCCTTAGCCCAGGCTCCTCATCATCTCGACTTATTAATACATAGATTTGGAAAGTTGTCTAATCCAGATGCCCTCAAGTGGATTAACAGATTGCCATCTGAAGGATTTGTAACAAATATTTGTCCACTGAATAAATGGAATCATCCCAGGGAGTGCAGCCTGCTTCTTCCAGAAGGGAAGGGGGTGGGCAGAGGACACCCGGTGACAGCCAGGCAGGGCCCTGGGCTGAGGATCTGATGGGGGCAGGTCAGGGGTCCCTGGGTTTGCTCCATCCAGTTAGCAATGTCTGTCCATCGGGCGGCCTCTCCATTACCTACAGGAGCTCGGATGTTTGTCTACCCTGTCCCCAGCACCTACAGCAATGCCTGGAGCTTAGTAGTAGGTGCTCAAAAGACAACTGGACTCGATGCATGGAAGTGAGCGCTCCGGCCCAGGCCTGTTGCAACAGGATCACAGCAGTCTCTCTCGGTACCAAGAACCTGATAACAGCCCAGTGAAAGCAGACCCACCATTACCCCAACTTACCTGTGGGTGACTCTACAGAAGGACCCCCGGGGCTCCTGCACACCTCTGTCAGAATGCCTCACTCTGGTACCCACAAAAAGAGGCCGGCCACCCCCAAGGCCATTGGAACATGACCCAGCTGATATGCAAAGGAATTTTTGTTGTTGTTGTTCTTTATTTTTTGAAACAGGGTCTCACTGAATTGCTGAGAGCCTCACTACGTAGCTGAGGCTGGCCGCGAACCCGGATCCTCCGGTCTCAGCCTCCCAAGTACTAGGATTACAAGTGTACGCCACCAGGCCCGGCTGCAAAGGAATTTTAAAAAGGCCTAAAGACAGACCAAACTGGGGTTCCCACATGGTAAGATATACACATGCAGACAGGCCTGAGTCTTTTACAATGAGAAGACAGTCATGTCTTATTTGTGCATTGAGAAAAGGTAAAAAAAATAGCTAGGTGCAATGGCGCAAACCCGTAATCCCAGCTACTTAGGCGAATGAGGCAGGAGGATCCCAAGTTCAAAGCCAGCCTGGGCAATTTAGCAAGACCATGCCTCAAAATAAAAAGGGCACAACTCCAAGGTAGAATATCCCTGGGTTCAATGCCCAGTACCCACCCCCCAAAAAATCCACACAAACAAAAAAGGGTTGGGGCTGTAGCTCAGTGGTGGAGTGCTCGCCTAGCATGCACAAGGCCTTGGGGTCAATCCCCTGCACCAAACAAACAAAAAGATAAAAACAAAGGGAAGGATGAAGGACGCTGTATATTTCACTAGGTCTGGAATGACAGAGAAATGATGCTTTCTTTTTTTCCTGAAAAATAAGCTTTTATTTTTTTGCCTGTTTGTTTGTTTTGTGGTACCGATGGATAGAACCCAAGGCCAGGAAGCTGCTCTACCACTGAGCTATATCCCCAGTCGAAAAGTAAGTTTGCATGTGTAGATGTGGGTGTGTGTGGGTGTGGTACTGGAGGTTGAACCCAGGAGCACTCTACCTCTGAGCTACAATCCCAGACCTGTTTTATTTTTTATTTTGAAACAGAGTCTAAGTTGCTGAGGGCCTTGCTAAGTTGCTGAAGCTGGCCTAGATCCTTCGATCCTCCGGTCTCAGCCTCCCAAGTACTGGGATTACAGGCATGTGCCACCATGACAGGCAAAATAAGGTTTTTGAGGGGTTCGCATTTGACCGTGTTCCCATACTGGTGATAGGCGCCCATGGTCCGGCATTTGTGTGGATTTTCTGTGGGGCTTTGGGGTATGGAGGAGTGCATCATGTCCTTTCAACAAGCCTCACAGAGAGTCCTTGTCCAGCCAGACAAGAGCAACCCTGAGCCATCGAAAAAGGGCCCTTCAACTGGGCGGCGTGCTGTGGACCTGTAATCTAGTCCTTGGAAGGCTGAGACAGGATTGAGGTTAGCCTCAGCAATGTATGGAGACTCTCAGCAACCTAGTGAGACCCTGTTCAAAAAAAAAAAAAAATAAAAGGGCTGGGGGTGTAGTGTAGAGGTTGAACATCTGTGAGTTCAATCCCCAGTATCAAAAAAAAAAAAAAAGAAAAGAAGAAAGAAAGAAAAAGGGTCCTTCAGAGCCAGGCGTGGGGGCATACGCTCCTAATCTCAGTACTTGGGAGGCTGAAACAGGAGGATCGCAGGTTCAAAGCCAGTCTCTCGGCAACTTAGTGACACTCTCAGCAACCTAGTGAGAACCTGTTTCCAAATGAGAAATAAAAGTACCCTTCAGAACCTGGGGTCCACGGGCAGACATGAGGCTGTCGGGGTACCCTTACCCCGGGGTACTCCAGGGTCGTGAACCCTCATCACCCCAGCTGGCCGGCCCGCCACGCCCGCTCCAGGCCCTGGCCCCCCACGCACCTTGGATGGTTCTCTTGAAGAAAGCTTTGCAGGCCTCGCAGGAGGCCACGCCGTAGTGGTAGCCGGAGGCGATGTCCCCGCACACGAGGCACAGGCGCTTGGGGATGGCGTTGAGCATGTACTCGCACTTGATGGCCGAGTCCTCCATGATGCCGCCGCCGCAGTCCTCGTAGCTCTTGCGGCACGGGGTGCCCCCCAGGCCGGCGCCCGCGAACATGGGCGGCGAGTCCAGGCCGTTGGCGTGGGCGCCCAGGGCCAGGCCGAAGCCGCCGCTGGCGTCCGACGAGCCGCTGGGGCTGTGGTGGCTGAGGGCATCAATGCCCGACGACGGGCTGGACGGCTCGGTCTTGATGAAGGAGCCGCAGCTGGAGCCCAGGTGCCGGTCGTCCGCGGACATCCTGTTGAGCAGCCTGTGGACACACAGCCAGTCAGTGCAGCGGCCGGGCGGGGCGGGCGGGGCGGGGAGACACCTGGGCCACGGTGCTGCCCAGAGCCGGTTCTGCTGTCACCGCCCCCGCCTCTGGATCCGCAAGGAAACCGCCTTGACCAACAAGCTGCAGACCAGGAGCCTCCGGGCTGCACGCGAGGGCCGCTCGGGATGCTATGGGAGCCTGCATACTTGGCCAACCCTCCTGCCTAACAAAAACACGTGGTGGCAGCCGGGCGTGGTGGCCCCGGCCTATAACCCCAGTACTTGGGAGGTTCACCGCCAGCCTCAGCCACCTAGCAAGGCCCTCTGCCACTTAGTGAGCTGCCATTTCAAAATCAAAAAATAAAACAGGGCTGAGGTAGAACACCACTGGGTTCAATTCCCAGTACCAGCCAACAAACAAAAACATGGCGGCTACAATGTAACTGCCCCAGTGTGCCAAACCCTGGATCAGACAGATACCCATTTCAAAGTATCCTTAGTCCTTGATGGTGGCCCCCTGCTGGCACAGGAGGTAGACCCATGTGGCATTTTGGTCAGTACCTTACCTCCAAGGCTGGAGCGGGGGAGGGAGGGGCAGGTCATCTTGCCAGGAGCCAAGGCTGGAGCCAAGGGTGCCAGATCATCTTGCCAGGGCAGCTAGGGCAGCTTGAGGCAGGGGCCCCATCCAGACTGGCTGCCCTCTGGGCTTTGCTCCAGTCCACGCCTGGTAATGGAGGGCACATCTGGAAGGCAGCTCCTTGACCCCTCTCTAAGTCCCTTCCCAACCCCTGGGCAGGCCAGCTTCCACCCAGCCTACCCCTTTCCCAAGAGACAGCCTCCATCAGAAAGCTGGAGAGAGCTGGGCTTAGTGGTGCACACTTATAACCCCAGTACTTGGGAGGCTGAGACAGGAGGATCGCAGGTTCTTGGCCAACCCCAGCAACTTAGTGAGGTCCTCCGTAACTCAGTGAGACCCTGTTTCAAAATAAAAATTAAATAGGGCTGGGAGTGTAGCTCAAAGAAAGAAACCCCCTGGGTTCAACCCACAGCAAAAATAAATAAATGGAAGGAAGGAAGGAAGGAAGGAAGGAAGGAAAAGGAAGGAAGGAAGGAAGGAAGGAAGGAAGGAAGGAGAAAGAAAGAAAGAAAGAAAGAAAGAAAGAAAGAAAGAAAGAAAAGAAAGAAAGAAAAGCCTTCCAATCCCAGCCCTGCGTATCACACAACTGTTTCTTTTTTCTCTCCAAATCCTGGGCTCAAGTGATCCTCCAGCCTCCACCTCCCAAGTAGCTGGGACTACAGGAAATCGCCACCACACCCAGCCCACAACTGTTTCTTAACCTAAAGTTTCTTTGTTTTGTTTTGTTCTTCAACGTGAGGGGTGGAACTCAGGGCCTGGGGCAGGTAAGCAAGCTCTCCAGCACTGAGCCACACCCCTGAACTTTCACCTAGTTTCTTAGCCTCTAAGCCTCCTTGCTTCACCTGGAAAGCCCAGGAGCCTACCAATATGGCAGGGTCACTGTTGGATAATAGAATGTCTCCCCAACTCCTCTGCCTCAAGCTAGGCAAAGGATGACCCTCCCAAGTCAGGCGTGCTGGCCCATGCCTGTAATCCCAGTACTTGGGAGGCTGAGACAGGAGGATTGAAGGAGGATTGAAGGCCAGCCTCAGCAATTTAGGAAGGCCCTCTGCAACTTAATGAAACCCTGTTTCAAAATTAAAAATAAAACGGGGCTGGGGTGTAGTTCAGAGGTAAAATGTCGCAGGGTTCAGGCCCCAGTACCTAAAAAAAAAAAAGAAAGAAAAAAGGTCTGACCCTCCCACATTCCAGCTCCCAGGATGAGGATGAGGAGTGGGGACCTTTCCTCTCTGGGAGGACACAAAAGCAGCCGAGCTCATAGCAGGGAGACTGAGGTCCAGGGGAGCCCAGCTGCGGACCACACTCCATCCAGGACTGGGTTCTGAGTCAGGAGTCCTGGGTGGGGTCCCTCTGTTCTGGTCCCGGCTGCGTGGCCCCACTCTCTGAGCCTCCTCTGTGGAGGGAGAGAGGAAGTCCCTGCTTATGCACGAGGGGCAGGTGAAAGGGAAAGGGGAGGAGAAGAGCTTGGAGAAGCCCCGGTGAAGGAAAGGCACTCAGGGGAGGAGGGAGCATCTCAGTGCTGGAGGGCATGGGGGTGGCCGGGTCCTACCTCCAGTGTCACTCAAGCAGTAGAAACTTGCTTGTCAGTCCCCCTTTTCAGCCCATCAAGGAAAAGTCTGGTCACTTCCTAGAGAAGGGGCTGCCTCATTACCCTCCAAAGCCGCCCCACATCACAGTCCTTGGCCACAGGCTAAAACCACAGTGTGTCTGTACGATCATTTTTTTTTTTTTTTTTTTTGCGGTACCGGGGATTGAACACAGGGGCGTTCTACCTCCGCGCTACACCCCTGGCCCTATTTTTTTATACTTTATTTTGAAACCGGGTCTCACGAAGTTGCGGAGGCCTCACTAAGTAGAGAGAGAGAGAGAGAGAGACAGGAGAGAGAGAGAGAGAGAGAGAGTGAGCACGCACGTGCGAGAGCTGAGTCTGGCCGCGAACCCGGATCCTCCGGTCTCCGCCTCCCAAAGTACTGGGATTACAGGCATGCGCCACCACGCCCGGCTACGATCATTTTTTTTAAACCACCTTTGGTACTGGGGATTGAACCCAGGGGCATTCTACCTCTGAGCTGCACCCCCAACCCTTTTTTTAAAAAACAGGGTCTCACTAAGTTGCTGAGGGTCTTGCCAAATTGCTGAGGCTGTCCTCAAACCTGCAATACTCCTGTTTTAGCCTCTCAAGTACTGGGATTACAGGCATGTGCCACCACACCCAGAGATGATGATGATGTGTGTGTGTTGTACTGGGATTGAACCCAGGATTGCTCTACCTCTGAGTTACACCCCCAGCCCTATTTTATTTTTTATTTTGAAACAGGGTCTCAGCCAGGCACATTCCAGTAATCCCAGTACTTGGAGGCTGAGACAGGAGGATTGCAGGTTCGAGGCCAGCCTCAGCAATTTAGCGAGACCCTGTTTCAAAATAAAATAGGGCTGGGGGTGTAGCTCAGAGGTAGAATGCCCCTAGGTTCAACCCCCAGTAAAAAGAAAAAGAAGAAGGAGGAAGAGAAGGAGGAGGAGGGGGGGGGATAAAAAAAAGAAAGAAAAGATGGTCTCACTAAATGCCTAACCTGGCCTTGAACCTGAGATTCTCCTGTCTCAATCGCTCAAGTTTTGGGATTACAGGGTGTACCACTGCACTCAGCTGTCTGTGTGGGTGGGCCTGTGCTGTTCCTCGTCCCACTGATGAATTCATGGTCAACATACCTCCTGAGGGATTTTGTCCCCCATCTGGACTTTTTTAAATTTTTGCTTTGTGGTACTGGGGATTGACTGAACTACATCCCTAATCCTTTTTATTTTTCCAGGCTGGTCTTGAATTTGTGATCCACCTGCCTCAGCCTCGAGTTGCTAGGGTTCCAGGCGTGCACTGGCACAACTGAGCCCCCAACATGTTCTAGTCCATGTTCTTTTTTTTTTTTTTTTTTTTTTTT